>JAMKCH010004984.1:0-80657 GCA_023653785.1 Ophioderma brevispina
GAAACCACCAGGTTCAACGGCCAGTGTGTTCCAGACTTTATAGTATCTGCTGTCTTGTAGACTCACCTGATTGCAGGAAAGGCTTGGGGAGACAACCCTGAGGATAAATCCGGAGTTGGAGTCCCGTAGGCAACTGACTGCTCTACTCAGCACCAGTTCGGCAACTCCTGCGACGCTGCTGGCACCAAACTGTATCGTTTCTCGACGTTCCTTTGGATTTGTCTTCAGCGTGGAGAGGGGGATTCATGTGCATGGGCAACATACGGATCTCCATAGCAATTGCCCTGGCATAGCGCCCTGGGGAGGTACCTAACCTGTGACTCAATGTGGGCGCTTTGTCCATAGTCGCTTGCGACTGACGGAGGCCATGAATGAATGATAGGACTGATCATTCTTTAATTCCTAAATGAAAGGTATTATTACTATTATTCCTAAAGGCAAAAAGTCTACACACCTTATGAAAAACTGACTTCCAATCTCTCCTTTGAGTGCGAGTTATACAATTACATCATCATATATTGTTCAAAGATAAAAAAAAGTGCTCCAAGTATAAGTTTTGATCAGATAGGTATAACCATGCATCGTCTTACCGGGGAGTGAACTTTACTCCGGTGCGCTAAAATGCAAAAAACTTGCGTAAAAAGCTTCTGGGTAATCATTTGTTCATCGTCTCCAGTCATTTAAGCGAATGTAATGTGAAGGTAGCGCCTTCACCGGAGTTATTGTATGCCGTCAAAGTCGAATGGGTACGGGGTGGTTGCAACCCAATACATTTTTAAAATTATTATTTTATTATGGCTCTAAAACCTACGTTTATGTACAACTAGTCAAATACCATCATTGTACTCACCAAGCAATAAAGAAGTCACTTGTTGATGCTGATAATGGTGACTTTGTTCGCCTTGCTAAAAGACTGGTCTTATCGCTTGTTGAACATTATCGTAGTGGAGTGTACAGGCCAGATCGAGATAGATAAAAGTGAAGTTGAGGGTACTCTGGAGAAGAAATTTAAACAAAAATGGCAGTTGCACAACAATTCATTGCATAATAGCGAGTGCTAGGAATGTCATTCTGGGATAGCACAACCAGATTTCACCATGATTTTCAATCAAATATTTTCTTTTAATTGTAATACTAATTAGTACGAGCTAAAATAGGTTTTAGCAGATTTCTAACAATAAAATGACACCAAATTCTTTTGGCAAAGTTAAGTAGTTCTCAACCTAACTATAGTAGGATTTTTTAATTCCTGTCAATTCATTAAGCATTACCAAATCAATTCAATAGAAATTCGATGTGACGATACCACGACTAAAATAATACGGCAATAAATTCAAAATGCCAAACTTGAACAAACTCTGAAGCATTCGACATAAAAGAAACTGATGCGAATAAATAGTTATTACTAAACAAGACGAGTCCTTAAAAAGGACAATCTTCTGCATTTTAGTGCACAATTTGTGAAATGAAAAAACAAATTGAGTTTTGTATCACTATATTGTAATGAATACTATGCAAGGCATCAATCATAATGATCAACCTTTAATGTGAAACAAAATACATTCAGTTTCATGTTACTTTTTCTGAAACATCTGGTATTGTTTTGAAGTAGAAATCACATTGCATGGAACACCAAGCTTCAGTTTACCATACTTCCCTTTAAAGGGAACTTCTTATCTAGTGCAAAGGCCAAATCACTATTGTGTAGTAATACCTGTCATACATTGCTGCACAAAAGTTGTGCCTGTTTACCACACATGAAATATTAGTCTGCTTGATGAAATAGTTCCATGCTATCACTGTTAAAATATACATACAAACAATGTAATTCTGTATCACAATTGTATATTATAACATTGGAAGTATTATTTTGGATATAAATTGGCTATAGAAGTCATTCTACAGTTTAATTTGTCAAGCAAAATTTTGCAATCTGACCCAACCAATCAGAAAAACTTTTACATAGCTACCTTTAGGTTAGGACTAGTCTCATTTAGTGCAAGCAGGGAATGTCACTATCACTATAGTGGTGCAAGTAGGATATGTATATCACTGACCATGGCCATGCATGGAAATATGAGACTCTTGAAGTCAACAGGCAGTATCAGTAACAGCTGAGAAGTGTAAACAATGTATGGGCTGTATACACACAATAAGAACTGAGTACCACTGCATGAGGGTTTGGTCAATTCAGGATTAATCTTCTGCCTGGCAGAAGAAAAAATCACTCGCTGATTGCTGGAAAAGGAGGATCTCCACTTTCAGAATCCTCGGCCAATTTTACAACCAATCAGGAATTTCAATATCACATATGTTGTGTTTTTTTTTCAGTTTTAGTCACCACTGACCTCTACACATGGAAAGCGGCCAGCCGCACAGTTGAATGGTCACCGAGTGAAACAATAAGGCGGAAACAATGCACCTGCTGGTGCACATATTCCACGCAGATGTTCTATTGTTTGATAAGGTGTATGCATTGTTTCCCGCCATATTGTATAGGTAAAAACCAACTTCCTGATGTTTCAATCGGCGACTCAGACCCGCTATCCATGTGTGTGGTGCTGTTCCACAACCACAGGTAGTATCCTGATCTTCTTCCAGATAGCCCCACTTCTGCAAGGAAACCTTAGATCGGCCAGTTCTGGTTCTCAATCTATTGAGGCATCGCCATTCAGCCCATGAGGAGTCAGCTCCAGGTGGGAGATGCTCACCAGGTTCAATACCGATAGATGTTACTTGGTTGATGGCAAGTCTTTCTTTCCACAAGGCGACTCTCTTTACCTCTTTAGAGACTGTTTCAAGAGGTTGGACTTTGCTTAAGAAACTCTTCTCTAATTTAAGGCGGTTGGCAGCATTTATCTGCCAACAGAGGGTGTTTCACATTTGATACTTGGCAGCTAACGCTCTTGCATGCTCGCTACGCTCCGACTGATGTCTGGTGGAGCATTCCTGCTAGGATGTACAGTTTTTCCGTTGGTGTTGGTTGGAGGCATCCTGTGATAAACCGGCAGGTGGCATTTAACGCTGGATGCCTCTTGGCATGGGTGTGGATCTTTCTCATCCAGGGCAAGGCATACTCTGCACATGAGTTACCGCAGGACAAGTGCCTTCTAGTCTTAGGGTAATTGGGGGCAGCACCCCAATCTCTGGTGCCAGAGTTTCAAGATGTTTTATTGCGTGCACATAACTTACTCTTCGTCTTCTCAATGTGGGTCTTATAATAGAGAGTGCGGTCCATATGTTACTCCTCAGGTAACAATGTTATCACAGTGCTCCAGGGAGTTTCAGACCAGGTAACTTTTAAGCGACGTTTGGCTTCACGTTTGCCTAGATGGAAGCACACACCTGTGTTCTTAAGATGGAATTTGCACGTAGGTGGTTTTCCTCCTAATAAGAGTGAGTTCATCCAAAGCTTTGGAGGGTGTCTCTTCAACAACTGTGAATCGGCATCTTGTGCACTAATTCAAGATCGTCCTGCATAAATACACGCGGGTTCCTGCCCTCTAGGTTGGGTCTTTGGTATATATGTTGAACAGGAGAGGTGCCAGCACACTCCCTTGTGGTAGACCATTCTTAAGCTTACGCCATCGGCTCTTCGTCGCTCCTAGCTGAACAACATCCTGTAGCCAACAATCTCCACGGATAAGCTCAGTCAAGTGGCGGATGTCCTTGGTAATTTTTCCAGGATCTTATGGCAGTAGCATCCTGTGCTTAACATGTCGTCATGTGCTGAGAGGTCCGACGACACAGCTCCGTACCATACCTTCTCGAAACATCCTCAATGTGTTGATTAGGTTGAGGTACTTGGCTTTTGTTGATTTTGCCTGGCCGGAAACCTGCCCGTTCTGGTATGGGTTGAGTTTCGTCTATCACAGAATACGATTGAGCAGGAGACGTATTCAAGCGAGCTTGTAGGTATGTCTAAGGAGTGATATAGTCTGTAGCTCTTGGGATTGGATGGATCTTTCCCATCCTTTAGGAGTGCCATAACATGTGCTTTCCTCCGATCTGTATTGGGACCTGTTGTGTGATAATACAGGCAGCAACTTGTAGAGCTCAAGAAGCCATTCCTCTTTGTCATACTTCGGGTCAAGATTTTTTATTGCTCAGTAGAGATGTTGTCAAGGCTACTGCTTTTCCTGGTTAAAGTTTACCTACCGGATTCCAATTCGTCATGTTGAAGGGGCGAGTGAACGCAGGGTCACCACTATACCTCTTATGTCCTAGTTTGAATCTCTTGGGTTTCCTGCTGCATCTTGCCATTAAATGCATTGTGTTGATGGGCACTTGTATTTCGTGTGACATTTGTCTGCTGTGGGAGGTTCATGTCGTGGTATCCCCTGGATCTTTTCGAATGGTAACCATGCCTTTTCCTTGCTGCTTATGGGTCATTCGGTGTGATTTCATTTAGTGTGCCAGGTTTTGATCTTTTCCTGGGAGGTCCTCTCCGAGACTTCCTCACCTTTAGCATTGTTTTTTCAGCCAAAAAGGAATCATCTGTCCCTTCAACCACTGTGCTTTGGTCGTTTTGTGACAGCTGTGTCTATTACTCTTGAGATGTCTCAGTAGCAATTCCTTGTTAAAGCCTGGTAAATATAGTCCGTCCTACAGAGCTCTGTCTGTATTTAAATCTCCGTGCAGTCTTGTTCCAGTTGGTTGCAAATTTGTCATAGTTATGGGGTTTTTGGAGCAACTCTCTTCACGTTCTGATCCCGTCATCAGTGAATCATTGCCAGTCTACTTTCCTGTAGTTAAAGCGGGCGGCTTTAAAATGCTGCACTTTGCTTGGGTCTTAACGCTTTACTGCAGCGTTGACTTGGTTACCGATTGGTCGATGTGGAGTTTGTGGAACCAGGATCCAGACAATCCTATGCTCAAAGTTTAGAGATGATATTTTCCTAACAAAGCTAGATCAGGGTTATAACCTTCTCTTCCAGCGGGCACTATGAAATTATGGCGGCAGCTTAGAGTCATGAAGGAGACGTAATGTTGACTGTCTATCCATTCTTCGCCAGCTGGGTCCCGTCTGGTTATTTTCATTGTAGCCCCATGTGTGGGGTACTATGGCTGTTAAGTCGCCAATGAAGAAGTCCGTTTGGTGGAATATCCCAGGTTTTGAGTTGAGGTCGTTCTCGCCAGTGCTCATGGAGGTTTGTAGACAGATGTAACAATGACAGAGCTAAGCTCATGTGAGGACTTCGAGGTTGTTTATCATCAAACATGAGTTGCTTCTACTTCGTACCTGTTTCTCACAAATATAGCACTTCCTTATTGGTCGATGGGTGGTCTCTCGGGTGGCAAGGACCATTCCTGGTAGGTTGGCGTGGTATATGATTCCTCTGTGGGTTTGCTGCAGACCTCGGACATCGCAATCGAGATTGTTACACAAATCAGTCAATGATGTACGTTTTTGCCCTGGAAAAACCCTCCACATTCAATGACACAGTCAAGGCAGACCTTAGAAAATGCCTGCGCCTGCGGTCTAGTCCTGATATGGGTATACTTAAGTAAAGTGATGTTAATGGAAAACAGCGGTTTGGAGTTGTAGAGATTAGTTTCGCTGCTTCGCTTCGCAGTTTTAACTTTGCGTCGCTACGCAGCTTAACAGGGGAGACCACAAGACGGTTCTCTACTCCTCCCCCACTACCATGCATAGTGATTTGACCCTTGAAATGACCTTTTGGGCACTGAATATTGACTGCACCCACCAAGTTTCATCATCCTACCACATGTTTAGGGATTTGACCTCGAATGACCTTGCATGACCTTGAATGACCTTCAAAATTTTCGGCACCGAATGTTGAGCACACCCACCAAGTTTCATCATCCTATCACAATTGACAAGTTTTAAAGCAATTTTGACCACATTTGACCTTTGACCCATGGCACATGACCCATCTCCGAACTCATCTGCCGCCTACTTAAACGACATATGGTGCAAAGATGGACACCCATACTTGCTTAGATCAAAATATATAGCAATTTAACCCTATTTTTACCATATTTTGACCTCATTTGACCCATGACACATGACCCACTTCTGATCCCACCCATCGCATACTCGAGATACATCTATGTTGCGAAGATGGACACCCACACTTGCTTAGTTCCAAAGATATCGTGTGGGACACACACGGACGGGGAGCATTTCTATAGTCCCCCTTCGCCAACAAAAATGTTGTAAATGAGAAAAAACAATCTGGCCCAATAGGTGATAAAGTTTACTAATACTACAGGTCACGTCTGATAAGGATTTGTGTGGATCCTAACAACCCTAATGCTACAGTCACCCGGTCATATACGGATCTTGCGGACGCTGCAGATTTTGTCCGTAAAAAATCCGCAGAATCCGTATCTATCCGTAATGGATCCGTAATTAATCCGCAGCATCCGCCAGGATCCGCAGAAATATTTTGAAAATCTCAAAATATTTTTTTAATTTCCCGCGGATAAAAAATCCGCAATGCACCCGTAATTATCCGTATATACGAAACTATCCGTATTTCTTCCGCAGTCAACACCTATTTTGGAGGAGAGATGCGGACACCTATGAATGCATTTACGGTTCCCTTAACGGATGAGTGAGAAATAGAGCAGAACTTGTCCTCTGGCATCAAAATGCCACTGAAATGAACAGGTGGTCGCGTCCGCTGCTGATGAAAATCGAGAATGCGGACGCGAAAGTACCCACATCTTCCGTACGGTCTCCGTATCGTGCTCCGGAAGTCTCCGTATCTCTCCTTAAGTCTCTGCAAGTCCCGTAAGTCATACGAGTCGATCCGTACCTATCCATCCAGTCCGCAGCACCGCGCACCCTGCCGCAATTGTTTTTCATTTAGGCAGTAATGTCCGTATTTATCCGCAATTCATCCGCAATTATCCGTATTTCATGGCTAATTGAACGTTCTAACAGACATTTTTATTTAAGTGAATCATTTTTCTGCATAAAAATTAAAAACATCCGCAGCATACGTATTTGCACCGTGTGACTGTAGCATTACGGTTGGTAACCCCTGCGCAATCGTGAAACCCGAGAACCGTTTATATTGCAGATCTGACATTGGAGGCTGTTTTTGGGGTTCCATGACACCCCAAACAATGTTTTGTTCAACATCCGACAAGTTTTTCCAAATCGCATCACATAATGTGATGACAAATAGTTTGAAACAGGACCCAAAATTTCTAATGAAACCAAAAAAAGTACACATAACCTACTTTCAATTTTAAAACATTGACATATCGAGTTCCTTCCTGCACAAATCGTTGCTTCAACCCACTCATTTTACTGAACATTTATTATCTCTTTCCCATCCCCAGATTCTCTGAATAATTTCTGCAAAAGGATGTCCATAACAGAGTCTCTAAAGCCTTCATATGCAGATACTGCACCAAAGATTTTGGCACTGTTGCGATCAGTTCACAAGACATGTAAGAAGACATTGGAAGCACCTTGCAAATCCATAGACGCAACTGTCATTATAATTCTGTTCATAGAGAAATGCGTTTCGTTACACTCAATTGGTTTATTATTTGCAAGCTTTACCCTTCACACCAGAACTCGTACTGATGATAATAACTTCGCAGTGCTTTTTGGAGTATACTTCTTTTTGTACATAAGCAAGATTTGATGGCACACAAAGAATTCAAACAGTGAAAGCCATTTACTGCACCTGTGTCAGCATCTACAACAGAAATCAAGGTTGGCACAGAAAAGAAAATTCACAAGGTAACGATGCATTCTAGAGGCACACATGGTGACAAACCTTTCGCTTGATAAGTGTGATAAGGTTTTTGCAAGAAATCCGATATGACAAAACACCTTAGAGTGTCCCACTGGTGACAAACCATTTCAGTGTGCTCATTGTGTTAAATGTTATTGTCAGAAATCACACTGACAGCTCCAAAAGATGCCCACTGGTGACAAACCATTTCATTGTTGATAAGGTAGTAAATGTTTTGGCAGATAATTTTTTGACAAAACACCATAGAGTGCACACGGGTGACAAACACATTTCGCTGTGATAAGTGTGATAAAGGTTTTGTGCAGAATCCGAAGACAAGACCTTATGAGTGCACACTGTGACAACCCATTCATGGATCAGGGGTGGTAAATGTTTTACACATAGAGTGCCACTGGTGACAACCATTTCGCTGTGATAATGTGATAAAGGTTTTGCAAAGAAATCCGATTGACAAGAATTATAGAGTGCACACTGGTGACAAAACCATTTCATGCGATCTTGTGGTACATGTTTTGCCAGAATCACACTTGACGAGCTCACAAAAGGTGCACACTGGTGGACAAACCTTTTCCTTGTGATCTGTGGGTTAAATGTTTTGCAGAGAAATCTATTTTGACAAACACCATAGAGTTCACACTGGTGACAAACCATTTCGCTGTGATAAGTGTGATACGGTTTTGCAAGAAATCTGAGACTGACAGACCATCGAGTCACACTGGTGACATAACCATTTAGTGTGAATAAATGTGGTAAATGTTTTTCTTCAAGCTAATTGACAAACCCAGAGAGTGCCCACTGGTGACAAACCATTTCCGCTTTGATAATTTGATCAAGTTTTGCCAAATAATCTGATATGACAAGACATTATATAGTGCCAACACTTTTGAAAAAACCATTTCAGTGTGATCGGTGTGGTAAATGTGTTGCACGATACTAATTTGACAAGCCCCCTAGAGTGCACACTGGGAAACACCCTTTTGCGCTGTGAGGCGTGTGGTAACTGTTGTGCACAGAACTCTAGTTTGACACCACACACAGAGTGCACACTGGTGGAAAAACATTTCAGTGTGATAAGTGCAGTGACTGTTTTGGGGCACGTCAAATTCCATTTTGCAAAACACTCTAGACAGCACACTGGTGGGCAACCATTTTCGGTTGTGATCAGTGTGGTAAATGTTTTACAGGAAACATCACTCTTGACAAGACACAAAAAGAGTGCACACCTGGTGACCAACCCTTTCAGTTATCAGTGTGGTAAATCTTTGCACGGAAATACTATTTACAAAACACCACCACAGAGTTCACACTGGGTGAAAACCGTTTCGGTGTGATCAATGTTGTAAAATTTTGGGCGAAACACATTTTGATAAGTCCAAAAGGCACACTGTGACAAACATTCATTAATCACTTTGGTAAATAGTTTGCACACAAATTCTTTGAGACAAACAACCACAGAGTGCACACGGTGACAAACCATATCGGTGTGAGCAAATGTGGTAAATGTTTTGCACCAAATCACAAATTGACAACCACCAAATATCACATACTGGTGAAACCAATTTCTGGTGGTGATTATTGTGGTAAATGTTGCGTACCAAATGCGATTTGACAAACACCGCAGAATGCACAGCTGGTGACAAAGCATTGTTAAATATATAGGCTATGAGGCATGCCTTTCTGTCGATTCGTAATCCCTATCACACGAGGAGACAAAACCAAGCGTAAATTCATATTAAATTAATTAAAATCCATCATAAATCATAAACTACTGTTGCCCCAAATAAATAAACTTCACATTTTTCTGAAATATACTAAATGTCAATTCATTTCCCCACAATATCAAGTGACCAATAGATACACTAGACTTCAGAAACAATGGAGCTAAAGATAATTAATTACCGGCTCGGTATGTGGTGTAGAAAAAACACATCTTCATATTCCTTTTCATCTGGATGCGAACCATTGTTATATTGTCATGTGTTATCACCTCTCCGATTTCGACGAATTCTCTTTTAATGACGTAACGCGCAAATTCTTATTCTCATTCGCACATAATAATCTTGAGCTTCTGGTATGCGTGTTCACTAACTTTGTCCCATGTTTTTCATCATTTATTCCCGAAAAGGAAGAAAGACAACAAACAATATGCCCAGATGTTGCTGGCAAGCTTTGACCTAACAACTTTGTAGCAGAATTAAATTCCGTAACTTAGTGCTTAACTTCATTGTATTCATTTCACCGCGCTTTTTCAGAAGAAAACTTAAGGTCCCTGACCTATGTCATAAGTCAAGCTGTTTAGTTATTGCATTAGGTTCCATGTATATATTGTGAAAGAGGACAGTATTTTGTTACTCACCCGAATCGTGGAGGTATAACACCTACTATCACAGGGGGCTCCTGCCTCCCGTGCCCATTGTATATCTTCGTTATGGGTGCTGAATCATACTTATCCATTGGTCACTGATATAATGAAATGAGAAATTGATGTTACATTTTAATTCATTTTTAAGAAAATGTGTCATTTTTTTTTTTAATTTTTTAGGTTTTTTCTTTTTTTAATAATTTTCAATAATTTTACAACCGGGTTTGGTCTTATCCCTTTGAAGGAGTACGGTTTGTTTATGTACTTGTATTTGGTTCTACGCCCATATTCTAGATACGTGTCGCTAATGTGGTCTGCTTTGTAACAAACATCACAATTGCTAACACAAGAGTGAACATACTACACACCATTTCAGTGTATCTTTTTTATCAATCACCGCGACCATCCGCCACTGGACACAAGGCCTACAACCAGATCCCATGACAAACTGTGTTTGTATGTGGATTTTCAGTTCCGCTTTTTGGTCCCCCCCGCCAACGTATGTTGGCGAAGGGGGAATAGAAATGCTCCCCGTCCGTTGTGTGCTGTGTGTTGTGTCCCACGCGATATCTATGGAACTACGTCAAGTGTGGTGTCCATCTTCGCAACATCGCGTATTGAGTACGCGCTGTGTGGGATCCGAAGGGGTCCGCACTGTGTCATGGTCCGGTCAAATTAGGTCAAAAATGTGGTACAAATAGGGTTACAATTGCTATAAACGTTGTCAACACGATCTCTTTTGATCTAGCAGTATGGTATCCATCTTTGCACCATATCTGGCGCTTAAGTGGCGGCGGATGAGTTCGGCGATGGGTCATGTGCCATGGGTCCAAAGGTCAAATGTGGTCAAAAATTGCTTTAAACCGGGTCAATTGTGGTAGGATGATTAAACTTGGTTGGGTGTGCGCAACATCGGTGCCAAAACTTTTTGAAGTCCTTTCATGGTCAATGTGAGTCATTCAAGTCCCATCCCTAACATGTGGTAAGGAATGATGAAACTTTGGTGGGTGTGCTCAACTTTTGGTGCCGAAAATTTGAAAGTTCAATTTTTCCAGGTCTCTGTGGCCAATCCCAGGTATTATCTCACAATCCTCACCTGTGATGTTTAAGTTATGTTACTTTCCCCCTTCCCTTAACTACAACTACCCTAAACCACGACGAGACGGGGGACGCACCCAAATTTGGTGGTTCGAGGAAACCGCCTTGTTTCATTTTGATACAATAATGTACCAATGACAAATGCCGAATTTTTTAGTTATCCCCTGTTCGCAGTGCAGAAAAGAGGCAACTTTTCTTTTCAGTCGTCGCTCTCGTAGGATAGAGCCACAAGTGAGCTCCGCTCCCTACCCATGCAATGTGGACTAAAGACAAAATCAATATCAAATCAGCAGGGGTATTTTTGCCCGCAATATAATATATAACATTTATACTTCTTGAATGATTCAATATCGGCTTATCCACGTCTGCTACTCGGTCTGCTACCATTCTGGCTCTGCATAGCAGCCCCCTCTAATGACGAGCACCCGACGCTCATCCTTTAATAGGAGGAGCTGGGACACAGGTCAAACATCATCGTTTTACAACACCCCCTCACGTAACAGAAAAGTTTTGAACCTTTGGTAGTAGTATGGACCCTCTATAACGCTAGGTAGTTAGTACAGTGTACTCTCAAATTGTGGTGTCCTTTTTCAATAGGGCCAATTATAATTTTACAAAGGGTCAACTTTTTAAATGCTCCACATCTGTTTGAAATGTAGCCATATTGTCTCTTTCTAGCATGAGGATTTCCAAAATGTATAGTTTTGTACCATCTATTACCAATGGTTGTTGGAGTTTCAGGGTAAACTGGCTAAATGGTAAAAAAGGTCAATTTTGCTTTTTTGTACAGGGTGCCAAATCTTAAGTTGCTCCACATTTTGTTTGAAAATAATAGAAGTTGTCAATCTAGCTTAATGAGTCAAAATACGGAATAGGTTTGTACCATCTGCCATGCATTGTTACCAAACGTATGGGCAAAATCGGTCTCAGGTCAACATACCAATGGTGTTGACCTCTTTGACCCGTATCTCCGTAAGTAATACCTTTTAGGATCCTCTTACTCAGGCAATTAACTTGCAAGTATTTAAATATAATCAGATTAAACTTTTAATGTTGGACCCCTGTACAAAGCGAGATGCCTTTTTTTACCATTTTGCCATTTTATAACTTATAACTCCAAAACCCATGGTCGTAGGGTGGTACAAACATACTTTTTAATCCTTATGATAGTGGACAATATGGCATCCATTTAACATGATTGGAGCATTTCAAAGTTTTGACCCTGGTGTAACGTTAAATGGCCCCTAATTGAAAAGTAGGCTACCAAAATTTTTGAGTACTACCTACCTAGCATTGATGTAGAGGGTCCATACTACTACCAAACGGTGTGTCACACCTTTTCTGTAGTGGAGGTAACGAACTCCTTAACTAAGGCCCCTATGATATTCGTACCCTCCTCTAATTAGCTGTTCCCTTGGTCCAAAACAAATGTTTGATTTTTATTTTTCATGAGGTGTCGATCGCAGTGGAACTGAAAGACATTGTGGTGACCGCAATCGTTAATATGACATATGCAATTTGAGGTAATTACTTTTCAATAAAATACAGCAATGTAAATCCAACGCGGACCGGTATGGTGCAGATATCATGCACGCAGTAGATATTTCAAGTTCTCTTTGTAAAAGTTTATCATTTTATTGATTTTACACTGCAAAAAACGCGGTGTAAGAGAGCGTTAGGTACTTCTCGCTTGGGTTTTTTTTTTTTCGAAATCGCTCAATCAAAAATTTGTGTAAATTAACCAGTATTTGCTACGGTGTACCATCGGACGCCAACAAAAGAAGAGAAGCAAAAGAGATTAGAGAAAAAAAGGAATAAAGGTAGAAGAAAGGGGCAAGGGTGTGGGGGGAAGGGGGGGGTAAAGGGGGGGGGGAAAGGGGAGGGGGGGAGAAGGGGGGGAAAGAGGGGGGGCAAAGGGGTGGGGGGAAGGGGGGGGAGAAGGGGGGGGGAGTAAAGGGGAGGGGGGTTAGAATTTTTAAAGATTTTTTTTAGCTTTTTTTAAAAATTTGTTTTAGTAATTTTTTTTTAATTTTTTTTAGATTTAAAAATTTTTTTTAGAATTTGAAAAAATAAAATTATAATTTTTTTTAAAGATTTTATTTTGGAATTTTTTTTTTTAGAAATTTTTTTTATTTATTCTCTTTTTAGAATTTTTTTTTTACTATGGATTTTTTTTTGGCCGTCTTGGTACGATGAGTGTGTGAAAAAAAATTGGATGTGAGGGAAAATAAAATTTTCGCTATATAAATGGCTGGGGATACAAATCCGGAAACCAGCCACGGAGGAGAGAGCGTTCGCGGTTTTGTTCTGCCTGCTGTAGACATGCCCCCTGGCCGTGCATGGGCCATGGCATACATCTAGCTATTGCTGTTTTGCATGTATTACTGCATTTCGCATAACTAAATTCGCGCAAATATTTCGTCTCAGATTAGACTGTTTGAATTCACACAAAAATGTGTCTTTTGCTGTTTGTTGTGGATTGGGCGATGAAATGGCAGCGGCAGGTATCGTAGTTGAGCCTCTTGACGTCACCAATTTGACCCCATAGCTTACTGAAAAAGCTTCACTTCTTCATTTCTCAAGAGGATGGGTGAAACGAGGGGTGTCAGAGAGACCACCCGCGTCACGCCGGGGACCGGCGGACCCCCCCCCCCCACCCCAACGACGAAACCGAGGGGGCGGGCCCCCTCAAGAAATTCCTTTTCTAGGACGGGTTATTGCAACTTGTTTTTGTTGATCCTACTCCTGTATACCCCGTGGAATTTAGTACAGTGATGTCCAGGGAACGGGTGGGATCCTTGTGTATTTAACAGGAGAGCAGGACAGGGAGGGTGCGAGTGCTCCTTGCTCAGAACCCTTGCCCAATTGTCCCCTGCCCCGTCAGCCCCAATAAAGGACCGTTAGTACATGTTGTCTAGGAAAAGCCCCAAATGGGGGATTACCTTAACGTTATGCTTAAAGGTAAAGGCTTGTAATGTAACCCAGGCATGTAATCGTTGGGCAACCTCCCCTCAATATTGAGTACCCTCGGTCAAGGATCGTTTTTGATTCGAGCCTGCTCGACCTCGGATTCGCCCGGTTTAAAATAGTGAGTTTTTGCCCGTGTCACGAACCTGATAGTCCTGCATAGAGTCCACTTACCTCTCAATTGTGTTCTATGTTGTGAAAATGCGCGCATCATGTGCATTCAGTCAAATTTACCAAGTTATCCTTGTCTATATTCCACCGTTTATTCCATAATAGTTACGCGCAATGTAGGGCGCGCCGGACCGCTAAGTTTTTTTGGGGGATTAAATAAAGTACCATTTTTGGCCATTTGAACAGGTGATACTTGTGCAGTGCACCATCAGATGCACGCCGCCCATGACCCGACACTTACCTGGGCCACATATTCATAAATCAGTTTCTTTTTCAGTGAGTTAGGGGACAATGGAAGTCACGGGTGGCCAAACAAGACATTCACAAAAAGCTTTTACTTTTCGTATGAAACATTGCTTAGGAAAATTTGTCCGGACTGGGGCCCCGCTGGCCTTCGCGAAGGTCGGAGCGCTTGAACAGGGAGGTTGCTGGAGGGCGAAAGCTTGGAAATTTGAATGTTTTGGTTAAAAGTTTAAAATTAGTGGGGGGTGGGGGTTCAAGGGTATCGAGCCACCCCCCCCCCCCCGCAATTCAAAATTATGGGGTGCCAAGCCCCCCGTTCCTAAGCCCCATCCACAACAAACAGCAAAATGATACCAATTGTAGTCTAATTTTGTATTTCAGTTCCTCTTATCGGTACCAAACACAGTGCATCTCAAAGATGATCCAGCCATAGAGAGTGTAGGCTTACCGGTAGTTCGAGGTTACTCTATCTGGGCACTCCATATTGGGAGGGCCGGGGCTCGCCCCGGCCCCGGGGCTATGACTTGTCAAGGTATGCTTACAGGCTACAGAGGTATGGGCTGCTTCACTTTCCGCAAGGTTCCTGTCTGTGCATTGTTGCTCCTGGGCAGACCGTGACAAGACATGTTCTATTGCCTGTGATCTTCTTCCAGGTAGCTCCACTTATGCAAGGAAACTCAGATCAGCCAATTTGTGTGGGTAGTCATGGTAGTCTAATGATGCGAAAATAATGCATGCAAACACGGCATTCTAAAAAGACTTTTTTGCGTCGATGGTACACCGTTAATTTGCGGGAAAAGGAGGGAAACCCAGTGCTGGGAAACCGTAAAATATTCGGGGAAAATGCCCGAGTGTTAAAAACTGGTGTGTCCTAGATGACATGTTCAAACATGTACGGAAGCTTACGGAATAAATAACCCAGGAAAGCTAGCACCACATTTGTAACAAAATCTCAAGTACAAAAGGTTTGAGGGATTAAATATGTTGACAGACTGAAAGGAACCCCTGAAACGTGTTCTTAAGTGCCGCAAGGGGGGCCTTAGGGAGAGGGGGCCAAAAACAAAAGTTGTACAGGGTTCAAATGGTAAATGATCCAACAGTTTGAAAAAGCACACCATTATGTGTCTAACCGTAGGATTCAGAAAAGGTATAGGGTTGTTAATATGTACAGCCTAAAGTTTCAGGAGCACCCCTACGGCTTACCAATAACAGCAAAATCATAAAAAGGGTTCCAATTTCAGTTGTACAGGGGTCAAATTTTAAAAGTGCTCCGATTTGGATAAAAAAATGGGGCAAAAACTATTGGTGGAGCTCATAGGATAATAGGGAATAGTTTGAGTGTCTCAAATGCTTGCTTAAGAAAGGAGCGGGGTAACAAGATCAAAAGCCCCATTGAATGCCAATGGACGTTGACCTTCTTGCCCCTACATCGGAAACTAAGCATTTAAGCTTCCCGAGCCCGCTCGTATAGATGATGTGACATTTGCAGGCGGTGGCGGCCACAAGGCCTCATTAATATAGCAACTCACCAAAGGCAAAAGAACTTAAAGCTAATACGGAGTGCAAACCACAAACCAAGTTGGGTGATTTGATGTGGGGTCGTAATGGGTTTTCACCAGGACCCACATACGACCCGTCCTCGTTCGTTAGTACATTACAAAAAAAATCAGAAATTACCCTTCCAGTGGGAGTTGATTCTTCAACTCCAACGGTTTTGGAATAAGAAAATAGTTTCCTTGACAACATATAAAAAAAATTCAGAATTTTTCGTCAAGATTCACTTTTACTTTAAACCAAATGGCGGAGTCTTGAAAATTGGGATTTCTTGGCCGCACTCCCATGGGAATGTGTTTATGTTTATGGGCGCCCCGTTGGTGTAATGAGAGAAAAATGGAAGGCAAAAAGCACCTTCAACTTTGATGGGGGAGAAAATTCTGTTTTTTGCTGAACTTTTGTTTTCGAATTAAATAATACTAACTGTCTTATCAAGCATACACCACAAGATAATGCTACTAGCTTGATTTTGTGACCAATGTAGATCGGAAGATTCTGCCAAGTAATTTATAACCAGATTTTATGTGGTCTGTCACAGAAACTTACTGACAGTACTATAAATTTTGCCTGCCAGAAAAAAGAGGGCGTCCTGAATGGTCAACACAGTGACGTCATAGGTCAAGTCATCTATAGGTCACGGGATATGAGGTTTAACATACATTTACCAATTTCTTGTTTAAAGTAAGTCTTAGTTTTCCAGAGTGATTTTATTTAAGACATTGTTTGACTATTTTTTCAGGTTAAAAGCGCAATAAAAATCCCGTGATTATTATTATATTGGCCCGTTTCACAGTAATTGCCAACTTTTTGTAAACCTGGGGGTTCATTTTTTCCCAATCAGTGTAAAGCTTTTGTTATTTGTTGTCTCATGTGTATAGGACTATAAATTTTAAGGAAAAATAGAAAGCACACTCAATCATTTCTACTTATTACTTTTTTAATCAGAGAGTTTGAAAAATAAGAGGCCATTTTGTAAAAAATGCAAAGTCTTAATGGAAATTTAGATTAATGCCAAAAAAATTAGACTTATCTTCATCATAAATAAAAAGTATGCACATTCAGGCAATACCAGCGAAATATTGACATTGACGCTTTTCTTTTGCAATTTTCTGTTGAAAGTTTTTGCTTCTATTTATCCAAAAAAACAGGTTCTTGACATTAAAACAGTTTTATTATAAAATCAAAAAAAGTAACAGAGAGTGAATTTGTTCCATGACTTAGTAGTTGTAGGTGGAGACATTGTTATGAATGCAAGCACATATCCCACCCTTGATGTTAGCAGATAATGCTTTATGTCCAACGTGTGGGACGTGGACATGTGAAAGGAATTTTGAATTAAAATAACATTACTTATGACAGTTATAAAATTAAAAACTGATTTTAAGCTTCATAAAGATGAAAAACCACTAAACTTCCCATATGAATGCTTTGTTTAATTCTCATGGCCTTACAATATTCCATAAGGCTGTTAGATTTGCATGGTTGCTGATTGAAGCTTGCTTGGAAGTGGACAAATTGAAAATGTGAACGGGGCAATTTTTTGAAAATTTAATAAAACTGATCGCACCTCAAAGTAAGTTGGTAGTTCCAAAACCCATGGAACAACTAGAAACATACGATAAATTTAAAGTGAAGACCTCTCGTTTTTGAGATATGCAAACTTGAGTTGTTGAACGTGACCAAATGTGTTGGACGTGATTGGTGTGAACGGAAAATTTAATATGATAGAGCCAAGCATTTTTACAGTGGTTGTCCAAAACTTTTAGTACAATTTAATAGTACAGTGAAAGTGCTCTCAGAAGATAAGTAACACAAACATAGGAACTTACTCATAAAACAAATCATGGCTTCTGCAAAAAAGTGTTGGACGTGACAAAAGTGTGAACGGAAAATGCGGACAAGATTTCGAATAACCATATTCTGGGAATTAATTCCAAAGGACCCAGTCATATAATTTTGTGTGGGGGCATTATTCATGAGGGATTGTCTTTGTAAATGATTACAATTAAAATGCCACAGATATCCACCACAGGAGTGTTCAGTGTAATTGATAAAATGGTATCATGTGAACGGAAAATGTCACGTCCAAACACCAATTTTGATTGCTCCATATAAGTTTTTTGAGCACTCTGCTTCCACCTTATTTAACATGTTAATAAAGTGTCACTAGTTGCCTAAAATGAACTCAAAAGTAAAAAATGACTGTTGTTACATTAGCTAAATGGCAAGCTGAAAACAAAAGGGCATGTATTTGGTGGACGCCATATCAGTCAAATTTTGGACATTTTGGGTGGGCCGTCTCCTGAAATTATACAAGCACCAATAAGTTGGTTTAGGTATGGGAGGTAGGTCTAGTAGGGTCTAAGTAAAAAAACACCAAAAAGGAATCTGTATCACCTTCCTGTAAAATAAAAAATCCTATAGGTTTTAGTGAATAATTCAAAAAGTTGGCAATTACTGATGTGAAACGGGCTATGATTATTATTATAAAAACAAACCGAATTATTCTGGCAGGTAAATTAGAATTTGCCAAACCATAATATAAGACTTGGCACACATACAATACTAAAATCTAACTTTTTTAGGTGATGAGTCGGGGAACAGACTGTATGTCACGAAATGCCCTTTAAAGGTATCATGACCCTCGTCCCTGGACCTCAGCTTTTTACCAGAGGTAATCAACCATTTGTGTCGAAAGGCTACTATTTTTCTCTCATAATAATGTAAATGGAAAATCTTAGGCCAGAAATATTTCGGTTTGCCTGGTATGCGCTTAAGAACCGATTTAACATTTGTCCGGCAATAAATTAGGGTTGAAATATTGGGGTGAAACCTTACAAATGGGGTAGGCCTTTAGTAGCTCTCTTTCTGACATATTTTGGATTACTTTTAAAAAAAATTATAATAGAAATATTGTAGTTCTACGAACTTTCCGCAACACTGGGTTGACTGGCATAAGGTAGCAAGCATTGCAGAGAAAGTTGTGAAAAGTTAGACAATTAGTATGATTGAAACTTCGAGGAGTTACCAGCTCAATAATAGGTTAGATTTGGACATAAGTGCCATGATTACAATGGAACTAGCGATTACGCATTAGTCTAATTACTTACTTCAGGCAATCGGATTTGGATGATAGCGCAGTTGATTTACATGCCGATAATTATTAATTAATCTTGATGGATCGCATCTATTTGTATAAGTCAAATCGGGGTTATTAACACCGCAGATGTTAAAATAGATTAATTGTATGGCCTATTGCCGTTAAAGTTGCTTGTTTTAACACCATAGAAATAAGTTTTTTATTTTAGGTATATACTCAGTTAGTGAGTGTCAATCTTTCCCCGTTCGTAAAGACACATAACCTGGGAGGTTGTGGTATTGAACGTTCTGGCCTTGGGTATTATGACATGACCATGGCAAGTGAACTGTTCAAGCGCTTTCACTTGGGGGGAAGTCACAATGCTGACGTGCATTATTAAATTCTATTATCGCTTGATAATGCACCCCCTGATAATGCACGCATGCCATATTCAAATCGGTCATAATGCATCGCATTGCATATTCACGAATCGGGTCATAATGCACGCATTCAATTCTGAGGTAAGCGTGCATTCGCGAATTAAGTTTACGCGAAAGCAAAGAAAAACCACTCGAATGCTCTAGTGGTTTACTTTAAAGAACGACCCATCTTGACCCTTGGAAACAGTTATTTACGGCTCTTTCTTAAAGAACTTCACCAGGTGCTAGTTTTGGAAACACGGTTAAGAAAGAATGGTGGTTCAACGTAGAAGAACGACCCCATCTTCACCTTTGTTAGAAAAAACAATGGCTCAATGTTACAAAACGTGTTTAATATCTACAGTTTGTGATTACATATGAGGTTTATATTAATGAAGGATATCTTGTAGAAAAGAAAACACGTTAATTGCGTTTACAAAAACATGTTAAATGTTAAGAATTTGTGTGTAATCAGAAACGACCCAGCTTGGGTATTGGTATTAGAAAACATGTCAATTGCGATGCGGAGGTAAAAACTATGTTTAGAAAACATTTTCATTTTAATTGCGTTGTTAAAGTTAAGAACGATTCAATTTCATCCTTGCTTGTTTGGGAAGGTAACATTGAGAGTGGTTAGACTTAGAAGGATCATTAAATTGAATTGTTGTTTTCTAAAGGAGGATATAATTGAGTTTTGTAAGGATCATAATTGCGATGCGAGTTATATTATGTGTAAAAAAATAGTAAATGATGCGGGTTGAGAATGATTAAATTTACCCTTGCTTGATGTTTAGAAAACATGCTCAACGTTTAAAAACTGTGCAATAATTGGCCAGTGTTTATGTTTACATATGATTTTATGGTACCTTGTGAAATTATATGAGTGAACTATATACTTAATCGGGCCATCTTCACCCTTTTGTTGAGAAAAATGGATTTAGAAAATAGTTAAATGAGAGTAGTTTATGTTCGTCAATTGCGTTAAGAAGGATAAAAATGATAAGAATTGATTAATTGTTTAAAAACATGTCAAAATAAAGAGGTTGTGTTGTTATGGTGTAAGAAAAATAAAATGATTAAAATAATATTAGAGTTGTTAACTGATTCGAGTTTGTGGTAGTATGCGTTTATAGCACACGGTTAAATGATAGAGTTTGTGTTCGTTTTGTGTTAAAGATAAAATAATAAAAAATATCAACCCGTATGCGTTCAGTGAAAACATGTTAATATGGCGCGATTCGGAAAGGTTTGCGAAAACATAAATGTTTGGAAAACATTTGATTGAATTAGTATGACTCATTTTCCACCCGGCTACGGGTTCCGGTACCGAAAGTTTAATACATGCGAAAAAAACACATATGAAATCAGCGGGCCCACCGTGGTTAACTTGAAAATAATTCCTACGTGATGAATGGTCGCCGAACTTGCATTTTTCTGCGTGATTAGCTTGAAACTTACTTAAAAAATTGATATAGAAATCTCGGCCAAAGATCCTATTTTACGCGGGCACCTTGTATGAAGGATACATTTAAGGACCGAACAAGACGATTACTATTAAAAAGGTGTCTCATGCACCCGTTATAAAAATAAAGCTATTTAGCTTTGGGCTGTCGCACGATGTCGCCGCTGCATGATAAACCCACACCTTCGCGTCCGAAGGCTGTGTTGGTATCAATTCAACTCGGCAGCCAATAATGAGCAAACATCTGCAGTCTTGCGCTCTCGCCGGTGTCGCCGCTGCACAGGCAACAGCCACAGCTTCACACTCGGTAAGAGAAACGCGATGTCATACTAACGTCATGTAAAGGTAACAAAAATCCCAACTATATATTTTTTTTAAATTAAAAAAAAAAAAAAACGGAAAAAAGCCAAAATTAACCGAAATAGTACAAATCAAGCTCAATCTATATTAAAACTCGAACGTTCATGGGTTAAAACAAAACACAACTTTATTGAAAAAAAAAACAACGGAAAAAGGCCATAATTAACCAAAATCGTAAAAACCAACAATCTAAATTTAAAATTTTAACTATTTTCCCCATGGCCCATTTGATAAGCAAGCACACCCGAAAAGGAAGAAACCGAAAATTTTCCATAACAAAAAATCTCAACTTTATTATTAAAACAACGGGAAAAGGACAAAATAGCCAAAATAGTGTACAAATCTAGCTCAAAATTGTAACAAAACCCAACTTTATTGAAAAAACAACGAGAAAAGGTCAAAATCAGCCAAAATCGTAAAAATCAACAATCTTAATTTAAAATTGAACTATTTCCCTCAGGGCCCACTTGATAAGCAAGCACAAGAACAAAAAAAAAATGTAAACTCCTGAAGTTCTGGGGTGTTGCCGCTGTCGCCGTTGCCCGTGTAAAACCATAGCTTCACACTCGATGTATACGCCATAACAATAATCCCAACTTTATTTTTAAAAAAACAACGGGAAAATGCCAAAATAGCCCAAATAGTGTAAAAATCAAGCTCAAAATAGTACAACTTGAGCAAGCTCAATCTAAACTCAAACGTTCATGGTTTAAAACTAAACTCCCAAATTTATTAAAAACAACGGAAAGGCCAAAATTTGCCAAAAGTATCGGGAAAAGGCCAAAATTAGCCAATTAGTAGAAATCAAGCTAAAAATAGAACAAATCAAGCTAAATAATAGAACAAATCAAGTTCAATCGAAATTAAACTCGAACGTTCGTGGTTTAAAACAACATTATTGAAGAAAAACAACGGGAAATACCAAATCGTAAAAACAACTAAATTTAAACTCAAATGTTCATGGTTTTCTTATCATGTTCATATTTAAATTGAAATAACTATATCTTATTGTTCTTATTAGACAACGGTACACCCAGGTACAGCTTTGCGCTGTCGCCGTTGCCTGGGTTTTTAAAAAGGTTTGGCTTCGCGCTGTCGCCGTTGCCTGGGTCTTCAAAAGGTTTGGCTTCGCGCTGTCGCCGTTGCCTGGGTTTTTAAAAGGTTTACCTTCCGCGGCGGATAATGTGGTAGGGTATTCTAAAGTTTAGCCGGCCTCTGATTTGGAAGACGGGGAAGTGATCAGTTATGTCACTAAAAGTATGCCTGATTTTATTTTCTGATTAAGAACATTTGTGAAGATCTTATCAATTAGTGTTGATGTTTTAGTGGTAATGCGTGTGGGTTGTTGATTAAAAGGTAGAATGAAGCAGCGTACACGTACTAGCTCAGTCGACGGAAATTTCTAGTGTCATACGGTTGTACATGGGAAGACTTTCTTTCACCAGACAAGGAGATAGAGACATAATTGGCTACTTGTGCTGTGGAATAAAATGTACGTACGATTTCAATGCAGATATAGGGATACAAAATAGTGAGTAAATTTAAATTTTTATCGGTCGCGTAGCGACAGTATTACTTTTACTCGGGCCGTTTTTTTGTTCGCGGATCTCCGTAAATGTCGGACAATCTCGACCGGTGAAAATGGTACGTGCAAATTACTGTCATGCTGGTGTTTGACCCCCTAGAAATTGACGGTGTAATTCTTTAGCTGAAAGTTTTTTTAGGTAAAAAAACGGTGTTTTTTGTAAAATTTGTTTGTTTGTTTTTATTTAAATGGAAAGTTTGGGTTTGTTTAGTGGATTTTGAAGTATTACGAGATCAGCTATCACTGCTTTAAAGATGTATCGGAAAATTGCGCTTTCTAGAGAGCGGATTTTGTTTAAAATCGCGTATATGTGTACTGAAAATAAATATTGCTGCCAAAAGGAAATTAGTGATGGTTGATTCCCCTCGGGCGATTTGTAACGTAGGGTAGTTGGGTAAGTACACTGTGTTAATAGCGGGTAGTCTGAGGTTGCTCTGACTACACTCCATTGGTTGTGGTCGTGTCCCGGGCTATGACGTGTCAAGCTAAATAGCGGGGGGTTACCTGGAAGAGCTTTTTGACGAAATTAACCAATGATATCATTGTTGCAGCGCCCGAACCTCAGTCTATAATTTTGTGTGTCATTTCTCCCAATGATCATTAGGCCTATGTTCGTGTTTTTTAGCTGAAATATTTTGTAGATGATAAATACTGTCTCTCGCAATACCTCTTTCGCTGAAGATCGGTAGTAGTAATACCCCGGAGTAATACGTGTTTACATTGAAAAATACGCATGCAGAATGCGTTGCGGTAACACTAGCTAAGCGTTACAGAGCTAGTGGCGCCTGAAATGGTTGGCTTACCTCGATGGCTCTGTCAATTGATTCCTTAAGATAGGATTCGTTAAAGGTGCATTTCGTGATCCAGCACCTTCTGTTTTATTCATGGTTCACTAGATGTCCTTGAGAAAAGCTTATTCACAAAATTTGAGTTGCTCCCGATCTTGCGGTTTTGCGTTATGAGCAAATGCTTGTTTCCCACGGTCCATAGGCCACCGTGCTGTAATTTCTGTCCGTTTACAGACAGAAAATACAAAACTGCGAATTTCTAACAGATACGACCGAATTTGCACGAAAGATTTGGTACACAATTGATTACAAGGCTACGGTTCAGATGATATAAAAAATCTCAACTTTTTTGAGGTAAGTCGGGGGGACGAGGCTGTGGATCACGAAATGCCCCTTTAAGATAGGACCCTTTGGTCTGGGTTCTATTCCACTTTCGCTGCTTTTTGGGTGTTATTTCTGTGGTTAATTGTTTTTTAGAAATTTTTATTGTTTGGTGTACGAGATGGGGTTTTTTTCGCATATGGCCATAACAAAAGTCGTACATATAGTCCTAAAGCATACAAAAACTTAACACAAATAAAAATGATAAAATAACAATGGAATGAAATAAAGAAAAAATCAGTACAAATTAAAAATAAAAAATTAAAACGAAAAAAAAAAATAATAAACAGATTGAAGAAAATAAAACCAATAATTTAAAAATTAAACCAAATAAAATCCGTGGACACTATTCCTTAGAATATCTTAAAATAATTGTTAAAATAAAAAGAAATGAATAACATAATAACCGATTTTATATAACGCCTTCCCAAAAAAGGAAGAAATATAAAATGAATAATAAATGGAACCAAATAAATTTTTAAAAGCATTACAAAATACCATATCAGAAAACGACAAATTAATTAAAAAATAAAAGCCAAAATGGTAAGAAAATACAAATAAACGGGAGGATAATAATTTTTAAATTAAATAAATCAAAGCCGTATACACACAAATATTAATAATATAAATGTTAAAATGAACATAACTTAAATATTTAATTAACACTAAACAAATAAAGATGACTAAATAAGTAAAATAAAAACAAAGCAATAAACACAAATACAATTAAAAACCAAAAATTTTGAATAAATACATATACATTATAACTAAAAAATCGAAATGAAAAATATATAGAAATAAAATCAACACTAAATTATTAATAAAGTAAATCGGTACAAAAAAAATTTGAAACAAATTAAAGATGACTAAATAAGTAAAATAAACTAAATAATAAATAAGAAATGAACACATATACAATTACATAATTAAAACAAAATAAAACACTATGAATAAAATATATACATTATAAATTATTAAAAATAAAAAGTTTTTTTTTTAAATAATATAAATAAACAAAACGAAAGGAATTGTTCGCGAATGAAATTGCATTATTGTAAACCCGCGGCGTCATATTCCAAGCACTTGTCAAGAAAACTTACAGCTTCGATTCTGGTCATCCATTCACCAAACAAACCGTGCATGTGATATATCAGACCAAACTAGGGGCTACCACCAACAGCTACAGCAGCACCACTGCACTGTAGACTTCTCTTACCAGCACAGATTTTTTCCAAGTGTCATCTGCATCTGGAACACCCCTACTAGCTCAGTCTCTGGAGATTTTTCCGGAGTCGCCTGAAGCCACTCACACTCCGCTAGCTAGCCACATGGACCTTCTTTTTACTTGCACCATTCTTTTGTTCCTGCACTTTTGTTGATCTTTGTTCCTGTGACCAAGCACCCTTTTCACCTAGTACAACAATACTCTACTACTGAGTGATGTAATGATTGGAAGATAGATAAGATAGATGCATCCAACTTATTCCAGTCAACAGTCAACCTAAAAAACTTGCAAGTCGCCTGAATATGCAGCCACGGAATTACAATTCATATTTGACATCAATTCAAGCAATCTAAACACTTGCAGGAAAACGTCTGCTTCAATTCAACATACAAATTCCAGCCAACCTCAGTTAACAAATGGCTCAGAGCGACCGATAAGGTTCTGAACAGAAGCATCACAACCACCGCCAACATGAACCCACTGGCAACCCACAATTTACCAACATTCCCCCGCCCCAACAGTCCCCAACTAACCAGCATAACCTGAAACCTAGAAAGCCGAGACCGCGAAATTCTAGTTTAAAATTAGAAATGACGCGCACCCTCGGGCTTCGTCCTCGCTGGCGTAGATTCCCTAGACAGTGATCACTAGGTGCAATATGGGATCCCTCATTCGTTGACGCGGTCACGTGCCAAGGTCAAATGTTATATGAGATTAAGTTGTAAGATAGCCTGGGTACCCACAGCTTATTTTCTTTGATTATAGGGAGCGCGAAAGCCGAGAACCGCGATGTTCATAAAGTATTCTACCCATGGATGGGGCACGGCCATTTTTATAGCACTAGATGAATTGCATTCAAAGGAGTTAATCCTTTATCTTGCCCCAGTCACAGCTTTACCACATTATCTTCGCTGTCACAGTCAGTGTTGCCTGTTTTTTACCTTTTTTAAGTCATCAGACGGATATTGTGCACTTGAGGTACACACGTTAATTGAACCAGAAAGTTTCTTCACCATAATTTATGTCAATATTTGTAAGGAACAAAACACGGGTAGGTCAATCGTAAAAGTTGCACATTTTCTTTAAGTTAAACAAAATGTCATTCAATTTCTCTCACGGCCGAATATCAGTAACAAGTGTATCATACTACATTGACTCATGGCGCTATTGATCACTTAAATCAAATAAATTCGGACTTCGGTAGGAATGCGATTTAATGCTATAGTAGATTTTCAAATTACGTGAGACTCCATACATAAATCCATAGGGGTGATGGTTCAATCCCTGGCCAAGTGGAGACTAGGCCTTTGTTGCCATCACAAAACATATTGTGTCCACGGTACAAAGTTACTTTACACAATCAGCTTACTGGAACCTGACGCATTCAGTTCTACAATGGTCTGTTAATGATAGAAGGACTTGTCAAATCCGCTTTGTGCTAATCTCTGATACAAGTTTGGCCCACTTTTCATGGCAAAATAAAAACTTAATTGTGTTAAGTGTTCATTGGTACATGAATGCATTATTTCTCCAGTACTGCGATAAAGAATATTTTGTAGTGTCAAAGGCAAGTTATGTTCAAATAACAACATTTAATGAAATATTTGCTGGTGTTTTCATCCTGATACTTCAAATAAAACATCCAAGTTATCTTAGATGTGAAACAATGTATTTTATGTCAACATTTATTTACTAGCTACATTACTATACATTGTATGAGTAACATAAACTTTTCTACCTATGGCCATTAAAATATTTACTCTTACCTCTCACGGTGAATTGACAGACCTAAAACTTTTAATGAGGTCTCACTTATTTACAAATCTATTATAATACAACAGATTAATTTTAAATCCTAACATTAAATGATTGGTCGCTAACTAATTTTAATTTAATTCTTATAACGCGCGAGAAATCCACCGAAGTGCTCAGGGCGCCGCTGTGGAGCGCCTTAGGCTGCTACAACACAACGAGTATCCAGAAACGACAAGGAAGGATTTAAGGGAAGAAGCCAGATTTTAGATGCAGGAGGAAACCGAAGTACTCAAAGAAAACCTGCGAGGTATGGATCGGCAACCAAATTCACGTACGACACAGGCTCCACAGGGGATTGAACCCGGGCCGCATTGGTGAAAGGCGAGTGGATAAGCCACTATACCTGTCCAGCCCGCCCGCCCTCCCAATCCCAACTACAATCCCAAGGATTAACTTTTAGAGTGTATAGGTCGGTAAATACCAATGGCGTTAGATTTTTTTCAAAACCCCAATTTAATTGAATATAATAATATTTATTTGAATTACTTGCAAAATACATAAACAGAAATATGATAAATATATATAATACATACAAAAATCGACAAAGCAAAAGCAAGTAATTCTGGATAAAGAATGGGTTTTAAAAACCCGATCACAAAGTGCTCTCATATCCAAAGATACATAAACAAAGATACATGCACAACGAGCAAAATTTATTAATAGAAACCAAAGAGATGGCAAGGCATGTATGCACAATGAAAAAAAATCAGCCATTTTTTTTATTTTTTTTAAAAGAGTATTTTTATTCTGATACCAAATTGTTTCCCACAAAAAGGACATAAAAATTTAACAAAAAACACACTACATTAACTTACATAGTAAACTTAAAAGTGTGATTTACAGCCTGCTTTAAAGTTATAAAGATTTGACAGCACCAATTCAGATGGGATTTCATTCCAAAGACGTGGAAGTGAAATAAACATGATTGAAGAAAGAGGAAGTCCTTCCAGATTGGTGCAAAAGCTAGTACCTGCAATATTTGCATGTTTCAAATCAAAATAATTAAAGAAGTAGGGGTCATTCATGTAAAATCTTAAAACCCAGAACAAAGCCTTTGATTTTGAAAGCAAATCTTCAGTCTGACTAGATTCAAATCAAGAATCTGCTCAAGTAAGGTGGACTATCATCCGCCTTGGTGATTGCTTATAGAATAAAGTCCTTGGTAATTTTCTGTTGCAACTTTTCTCTTCTAACCTATCTAAATGATTCCTTTGATGAAGGTGCCAAACACATACACAGTAAATAAGATGGGGCAAGATGAGAGCTTTGTAGAGGTTCACAGTGCATTAGAAGACATATTCCTTGTGCATCTGATGATGAAACCAACAGTTTTGAAACTTTAACTTGAATTGCAGCTATATGAGAATCAAATGAAACGATCCCTACTGAAAGTAACAACGTTAAATGGATTTATTTATGGTCCTCTCACAAATATGTCAGGTCACAGTCTGCCAACCAAACTTTTCTTCTCCATGAATTTTCTTGTTCTTTGTTTCATCCTTTTCGAATAAATGAGGAATATAATGCGTTATGAGTTAATACTTGGAATTCGCAGTAGAAGCTCATACAAGGTTTATTTATTTCGTACGACGAGGAATAGGTATTTTGAAAAATAGCTCAGCTAAATCGGGTGGTTATAACAACTACATGGCTGCAGTAATAACCAATGGAAGAAAGAGATAAAAGGAACCACATCGACCCCCTTGCCCTTGACGTTTGAACGATCTATCTCTGTGCCGCCCATAATTGCATGTTATTCATCTTCTCTCAGGTGGCCCTTCCGACGATAATCCTATTCAGATTTTCTCGCTCAAGAAAATTTTCAGTTCTGGTTTTTTCTTCCTTACGAAGTAAATACTCATACTCAAACCTGTGGCGGTTCCCATGGAACCGATCACACGCCCGTGTTTCTTCTGCATCTGCATCTCTTCCTTTATTCCTCTAGTAAAACGGAGAATCCGCTCTCACTAAAGTGGCGTGGCGCGGGGGCTAGAGGACTAAATTTGGCATGTTGCACCACCCAAACACTCGAGGCAGTGGTCTTCTTAAAATGATCCAACTTTGGAAACGAAAACTGAAGCAAGGAGATTATTCCAGTTGGTATAGTGGTTAGGAAAAAAACTGGTACTAGTAGATTTTACTCTTGGCTTGAGGGCGGTTATATGAATATCTGGGTGATATCTTCTGTGTGTTCTGGTCTGTCTGAAGAGGTATTTGCTTGCATCAACATCCACTAAGCCATGGGATATTTTAGAGAGCATGACATCGACGTAAATAGTCTTTTCTGACCCTCCAAGGATGGTCCCAATTTTTAGAGTCTCCATCATAGCACTGCACTGACGCTGGCATTTTCCCTGGTGTATTGTTACAAACACATTCTTGAGCAGAATCTCTGTATACTTTCAAGCTGTTTCTTTTCCCTCTTCAGTAAATGGTGACCAACCACAAACGCCAAATTCAAGCTTAAGCCGTACCAGGGACTTGTAGAGACGAGACTTTACTTCTCTGCTGCAAGATTTAAAGTTGCGTCGAATAAACAAAACCTAACGGTTTGTTGGCGCTCGTAGTGATTTATTAATGTGGGATGCTCAGCTACAGTCGTCACTGAAGATTGAGAACCCAATACGTATTAGTGGATGTTGTCTGGAGAGGTTTATTGTTGGTGTTATAGCTAAGA
Organism: Ophioderma brevispina; assembly: GCA_023653785.1. Lineage (NCBI taxonomy): Eukaryota > Metazoa > Echinodermata > Ophiuroidea > Amphilepidida > Ophiodermatidae > Ophioderma > Ophioderma brevispina. Next base: position 29,929 of record JAMKCH010004984.1, read on the forward strand.
TATCCGGGGTCTTTTTTGGTTTTCATGTGCATGAACAAAAAATTTGTCTGCATTAATTTCATTTTCCACTCACTCTCCCTCTCCCATCTGCAGAAGGCATCAAGGTTTTTGAAGCGTGGCAGCAAATCCGCAGTAGATTTTATTATTTCGCGGTATATTAAGCCATCATCACAAAACCTGGTCAGGGATGAACTATGAGGTATATCATTCCATACAGAAAGGAATGGTAAGGGTCCAAGAACAGAGCTTGTGGCACTCCGGGATGACGGCACCGTAGCAGACTCCTCACCATCAATGACAACTTTTTGCGTACGTGTATTAAAAACAAAAACATGAAATCCATTAAGTATGTTCCTCCCCAGTGATCCCATAATGCCTCAGCTTAAGAAGGAGTCTTTGGTGTGGTACACGTCGAAACGCTTTTGAGAAATCGAGCAAGACTGCGTCCACTTTGATTCCCTTTTTTTTTTTTTTTTCGACAGATTTTGCTATGTCATCCACAGTGAGGAGGAGCTGATATCGGACCCCGGTTTTTTTCTAAACCCATGTTTGACACAGTCTGTGAGAATTTGGTGACGCCTCGAGGTGAAACATAATATGATGATGGATAACATGTTCCATAACTTTGCACTACAGAAGTCAAAGATATTGGACGGGAGTTCTAGACTCGCCCGATTCCCTTTTAAAAACAGGGGTGACGTGTGCATCGTCCAATCAGTAGGGAGTTGGCCAAAACTAATAGATTGATTAAAAGTGCACGCAAGAATTGGAGCAAGCTCGTACTACCTTCCTTGAGTATAATACGATTGGATGTTGCTCAACACTACACCAGATGCCTTAGAAGCGTTAAGACTTGCGAATTTCTGGATTCCTGCGGGTTCTATTTCCAACAAATCAATATCAAGCTTCAAGCTTGGGATAGATGTTGTAGATTCCTGCGTAAAAACAGACTTGAAGAGGGTTCAAGATCTTTGCTTTCCCTTCCTATCAGAGACACGGCTTTGTTATCATCTCAGTGGATCATAAACCCCACATTATCTCCCGCTTGGATTTTTACGTACCTCCAGAACTTCTTGGGGTTGAGATGAAAGGTCGTCATCAAGCATATTTGAGATGTAGGTCGATGAGCATCATTGAGATTTTTCTATAGGCTTTGAGCGTCCTTTGAAGTACCAAGCATCAGCTTCACTATTAGTTTTATGCTGTTGGTTGTACAGTCTCTGCAGCTTTCTACTTTGGCGACGAAGAGTTTGCGAAAACCATGGTAGATTAAATCTTGTTGATGTAAATTTTGACGGGATGTGATCATTGGTAAGAGAAATGAGAGTCACTTTCAATCTGGACCAGTTTTCCTCGACTGAATGAGAATGTAATTCTTGAACAAAAGTCTCCCCAAAATCCTTTAAAGCGACATAATGGCATAAAAAAATATTCAGACATAATGAAAAGGACCCTTACTGAAATCACTTCCACAAGTTTGAAAACAATTTGGATGTTTACATTCTGTAAAACAGTAAAAACAGGAAGATTTCCAGAGGGGAAGGTGGCAGTTCGTGGCAATTTCTGGAACAGAAAAGCAAGGTGTTGACATCCCTGACAGAATTTACAGTATAGCTAGCATGTTTTGTGACACAATTCAAAAGCATTCAGACCAGGATTCAGGCATTGTACTTAGGCTTGTAGTAAGATATTGATCTGGCAAGTGAAAGATGGATTAGCCGGGATTACCACATATACAATAGCAATGGTCTGCGGGCTGATGACAGCATGTTTTTCAAGTTTAGTAAATGCTGGCAGTAATGTTAGCATCCTTTTTCCAGAAATTCGCTAGCGAAGTGTTACGTGTAATCCGGTCGTTACTATGTCAACTGGATCACGCTTTAGAGTCCTGCACCACGATCGAAATGATCACTACACAAAGTCTACGGCCTGCAATAACATTCAAAAACGTGCGTGATCCAGTAACCAGGGAGTTATGTAACCACTTCGATGGCGAATTGCCTCGAACTGCCACCTCCCCCTCTGGAACTTTTCCTGTTTTTACAGAATGTAAACATCCAAATTCTTTTCAGACTTGTGGAAGTGATTTCTGTAAGGGTCCTTTTCATTATGTCTGAATATTTTTTTATGCCATTATGTCGCTTAAGTCATTGCGGAGTTGGTCAAATTTACCTCTGTTACATAAATAAAACTTTCGCCGAACTGGCTTTGTTGAATTACAGCCTGTATTCACAAAAGCCTTTACAATACAGTGGTCACTCTTGCCGGGTAAGTTGGATACGGATTCCACCGCGGTAGGATTATTCACTATTATAGTAGATTTCAAATTACGTGAGACTCCATACATAAGTCCAAAGGGGTGACGGTTCAATCCCCGGCCATGTGGAGACTAGGCCTTTGTTGCAATCACAAACATATTGTGTCCATGGTACAAAGTTACTTTACAGAATCGGCTTACTGGAAACTGATGCATTCAGTTCTACAATGGTCTGTTAATGATAGAATGACTTGCTAAATACGCTTTGTGCTAATCTCTTATACAAGTTTGGCCCACTTTTTATGGCAAAATAAAAACTTAGTTGTGTTACGTTTTGCATTGATATAAGAATGCATTATTTCTCCAGTACTGTGATAAAGAATGATATTTTGTAGTGTCAAAGGTAAGTCATGTTCAAATAACAACATTTAATGAAAATATTTGCTGGTGTGTTTTCATCCTGATACTTCAAAACAAACCATCCAAGTATCTTAGAGTGAAAACGATGGCATTTATGTCAACATTTATTTCTAGCTACACTACTATACATTGTATGAGTACCATAACTTTCTTTCACTGTGGCCATTAAAATATTCCTCTTACCCCTCACGGTGTAATCGACAGACCTAAAACTTAAATGAGGTCTCACTTATTTGAAATCTACTATAGAATAAATCCAGGATGCTATCTTTCCGGGTGGGTTCTGTAACAAGTTGCTCGAGGCTGAAGCTGTGCACGATGTCAATAAACTTTTTACATTGGGCTGAAATGCTACTATTCAGGATTGATCAATCCAGTTGATATCTTTCAAATTACAATCGCAACCCAACCAGATTTCACAGTTTTCCCGTAGTCTTTTGGTGTAATGACAATGATTGGGGAGTACATCAATCGGACCATGTGAAGAGAGTCTGGATTGGTAAAAAAAGCAAAACATAGGTCTTTTTCTTTGGGTGACATTACACCTTAACACACCAGATGCATCAGATCAGTTTCAAATAATCAATTTGGTGAGCAGACATGTTTATGCAATAAGGACCCCACCAGACCATCTGGACGGTCTTTCCTGAATACTGTGTACTTTTTCTTGCAGTAGGTCTGGGATTTGGTCGGGAACCCAAGCAAAAAAAAGGGGAACTACTGCAAATGCGGCATTCAAATTAATCAAGTTCTAGTCTCACCGGGGGTACGGTACAAATTAGGGTGTGATTGTGACTTGTCAATTGATACAAAATAGGAAAAAATCTCCCACCTAAATCATATCAGCAAAGTAACTCTAATGTGTACTTTCTTGCAGTAGGACAAGGGTCTTTTTCTTGTATATGGCCCTATTTCTTTGCACTACTACACGAGACAACCACCAAACTCTGTGCATGACTGTAATACTCTGCCAATCATTTGATTGCTGCACATATGCTAGGAAACTTGGCAATGTTGGGGCTTTTATCTACTTCCGACTTTACACCATCTTCGATGGAAAAACATGCAGACGAGTTACACAGAGTTTCAGGGCAGAAATACCAGGTTTTGAATATCCGAACAAATGAAAATCTAGGTCGTATACTTGAGAATCCTCCTCAACTGATACGGAGTGGCGTCTTTAAAACTGTCTTCAAACCCCACTGTTCTGAAGGATTAGTTGATGACTACTCTCTTTGCCGGGAGATCGTAAATTACTTGACTAATCTCCAATCTGTCCATGATATTGTACAGCCTCTTCTTTTTAGTTTTCGAATTCCCAAAAATCATAGCTCCATGCCACACGGTGACACAGAGTTTGTACATTTCATTTCCAATGTCGAGTCAAAACTCATTGTTCCATTGGATCGGCAATGTACTGGAGCCATTCCGACCATGTAATATTGTCACCAGTTGCAGATCCAGGGGAGTTGGCTGTATTTCTTCATTTATTCTTATGCATATCGTCTGAGTACATAGGTGCAGCGAAAAAACGGAATAAATCAGATATTTATTCCGGAAAGCCGACACAATTCTCGACAGAGGGTGTCGGACAAACATAAATTTGCGGTAGTTTCGCAGACGCCACTCGCGCTGTTTTCCAGTGTAATGTCGGAGCACCTTTAAAACCCGTTTCGGGCATGTGCTTCACGCGAATCAATATCATCTATGTTCTGGTATATTTTCCAAAATCATCAATATTATTTTCAGTGACTACATCCCACCTTGGGGATATAGCAGAACATCCGTTTGTATTTATCAACCACATAAATTTGTCTCTGGGTGTCGGCGTACATTTCTTCACCAGCGTTGTCTTCCTCTTTTCTTTTGTCACACACTTTTCTTATGATATCTTTTCTCTTCTCTTGTTCCTCTTCTAATCTTTCCCAGACGGTTTGTTGTGTCTCAATTAGTTAAACGTGTTTGAGCATTGGTAGTGGGCTTTTTCTGTGCATATATGTTTTGACTCCCCATCTGTCGTATATGAAAGAAAATGTAATAATTACAAATAATATTCTAAATTATTTTAATTTATTTATTTATTGGTATTAGAATTCAATTGTATCTGTCACAAGTATCTCAAGAAATGTTCTGGGATAGATTGAGAATCCTGTAAGCCCGAGCAGCGCAAAGCTAAAAAACCAAATGGTCCAAACCACATGCGATTAGAGAATAAATACACACCAACCCTCACTGTACAAGCAGTGGCGTGGGGGGGGGGCAACGGGCCTACCCGCTCTCAGGGGGCAGTCTTTGGGCGGAAATTTGCCCTGTAAGGGGGGTCAAAAGGCCATTTTCCCGGTCAGAGGGATACAAAACGGCTGATGAAGAATGATTTTTTCCGCCGGCCAAAGTTCGTCAGGGGGCAGCCCCCCCCCCCGCCTGGTTACGCACTGGTACCAAGTGCTCCAGGGGGCAGTTGGTTTTCGGCATTTCAATGATGCGAGATACGACTTAATGATGGGATCTCCAAACAACTTCCCATCATCCACAGGCCAAGCAGTGGCATAACCAGACCTTTGAAAATGGGGGGGGGGGGGGGCTGAAGGGTGCCAAGACTTTTTTCGAGGGGGCAAATTTGGGCACTTCTCATAGACCTGTAAAAAAGTCAGGTCCATTTGGGGGCTGAAGGGGGTGCAAGGCTTGCGCCCCCCTGCCCCACCCCCCCCGATGGTTACGCCACTGAAGGCCAAGTTAAAATTGGAGCTGTTACTATAGGGAATCTTTCGGGGGGGGGGGGATCTCAAGTTTGGTTGGGTAGGGACGTGCCTCGAGAGTCTGGAAGTTAGGACCATGTCTATACCAATTTTTGGTTAAAATTATTTATTTTTTTCTTTTTGTAATATTGAGCAATTTTGGGCCAAATGAACACACACATTGCTAATTTTTTATCAAATTTAGCATTTGAAGTAAATGTTTTGGGGATTAAATTCGTTCAGTTCGTTCGTGCAAGTCCAAAGTCACAGTGGAAGATCCGTCATTTTACCAGCTGATAGTTTCATCATCCAGGTTGATCAGGCCTGAATTCCCTTGGGGACTTGTACACCTCACCAGTCATCATGATGTGGCTAATGGTTTGTAACTCTCCACAATCGCAGTTTGGTGATGGTTCTACTCGGATCTTGTGAAGGAAGTTCTTTGTAAGACCAACACCAGTTCTGAGTCTGTTTAGGTTGACCCATGCTTTCCATCAAGGCCACAGCCTTTGGGCTTCTAGATGGGCTGTCCACAACTCCTTTTCTGTTCAAAGTAAGATGACCATTGCTCATACCAGCTGTCTTGATCCAAGATGATCGCAGGGATACGGGTGACTGCAGTGTCCCCATGGATTGGTACAAAGTGATTCCGGGAATTCTCGACCTCAAAGGGTGTTGGTGGTGGGTTTAGACTATAACCAGGTTTCATCACATTTCTTGGCGAGCGTTGTATCGTCTGAAGGTCCTCCTGGTTTGCAGGCTATGCCCGACAGATTGAGGTCCTTCTACAGAGGCGTCGGTCGGCCAAAAGGCAACCAGCTAACAAGTCTCATTGCATCATCAGAACGACATCAATCTTGTTTTAATGTACACTGTACTCCATACTGGTTAGCGTTTTCAGCATGGAGTATGCAAGGCAACAGTTTTACATGTAGGTGTCAAAGGACTCACCCATCCAGTTCCTGCTAGCTCTGAGAGGTTGACACGAGACTGCTTCTTTTCAGCACTGCCTGGTGTGGTTGATTGAAATAAGCTGCGGTCCATTGGGATCGGCCAAATGTACTTCGTGGTTTGGGTCAGTACGTTTTTCTCCATCTCAGTGGATTTAAGTTCCTCTTTTGTGCGCATCGGTTGCAAGGGTGGACAACAGAGCTGACGGTCTTGGTTTTGCTGATTTTCAGTGCCATGGTGGAAGATGGGTTTACAGTGGTTAGGTCTTTCTGCACCACGTTCTCAGGACTCAAAGGAATCAGCAGCGTATCCAATTGCGTGTCGTCCTGCTAGGAGTACTGCGAACATCTGCCTTTGGCATCTCTAGACTTAGATTTTTGTTGAACGAGCTGGGTGCTAGGACAGAACCTTGTGGGACACATCCGAAATTTGGCGCTCCTCAGCGTTGCCCTTTGATGTCCCCCCTCCAGGACGAAAGATCTGTCTTTGATGAAGCAGCATATGAACACTTGACAGCTTGCATCAGGAAAGATTGTGAGTAGCTGAGGTAAGACCTCTGTGCAGACTTTATCGTACGCAGCAGTTAGGTCAATGAAGACTGCTCCAAACGTCTGCTTCTCTGGAAGCGTTCCTCGATTCATTAAATAGTCTTGCTATCTGATCAGTTGTGATTTACCTCTTCGAATCCAGCTTGGTGCGGGGTAATTTGTCTGCCTCGACGGTATCATTGATCCTGCCGATTATCATCGCTCAAGGCAGCCTTATAGGATGGTGAGATAGAGCGAGATTTGGAAAATTAAATGTTGTGAAAAACAGAATAACCTACCAGATTCTATGTAGATATGGTTCTTTGAGATTTGAATGCATAATTGATATAAGAGTGCTTAAATAAAAGAAAAATACCTTTCGAATTCATTGAAACCGCTGTTGAATATAACAGCCAACATCACAGCCCATTATGTGTTCCTCACATTGGGTTGCCACTATTTAATTTTAAATGCAGTGATCATTGAAAGTGGGAAGCAGAGAAATGCATTATGGGAAACCGTTGTTAATGTAACCATAATCAGTACTTTGAGCAGTTCTCTTAGTGAGCTTTTAATTGAGGGAAAGTACTCGGTACAGACCTAAAATGGCGGTTTGGGTAGATACGGAGCAGACCACCATATCACGCCTCTTCTGAAGTTCCTTAGATCCCAGCCAGGTCCAGGCCTATTCGAGTATGCTCCAGTTCTTAAGAAGACCCCCATTGCCCCACCCAAACCGTAGCCTCATAGCCCAACATTATTGAAAAATTTGTGTTTCTTATTGCTTCACATCTCACCTCTAAAAAAATCCTTGCTCCAAACCCCGGGGGGCCACTTGTATTCAAAGGTGGATATGATGCGTGAACATGAACTTCCAAAATGCACCCTAAACAAGTATTTCCACCGACTAAAAAATATACCCTAAACAAGTATTTTTGTCTGATTCTACACTAATGAAGTATTTTTGTAAGCTTTGCTACCCGAAACAAGTAAGCAATACATTGTGTCGTTAATATACGTTTATTATCTTGCTTTGCTTTACAATAATTTGATCTCTGCTTAATTTGAGTATAACAAATACATCACAATTTCAGGGATTAGGAAAAAACATACCCTTTTTTCCACATTTTGCTGTTTTTGACACCCTAATTAATGTACGCGCGTACATCGCCTGTTGGAAAAAAGATACCCTTTTTACGCGTTTTCTCGTTCACGCATCATATCCACCTTTGAATACAAGTGGCCCCCCCGGGCTCCAAACTGATTTCAGTTCTTCTCACAGCACACGAACGCTGAGGTCTTTTGATATTGGTATTATCTCTTCTTTGTGCACAATGCATGATATGGAGCCCGGACTATGGCTCCGGGCGGACCATATCCCCTTTACACCAGTAAATGCCCCGTAATTTAAAAAAAAACACGGAAAAATGCCATAAATTCCGTAAAATAACGGCCAATTGCCCGTAAATCTAATAATTTACGTACTTTTACCCATATATCACAGTTTTCCGTCGTTCTCTTTTCGCGACTACGGTAATTATCCATACACTAGAGTCCGACAAAATTATTTTTTCACCGTGTTGCAAGCCCAGGCCGATCCCAGTTAGAATTATGATACTGATGAGGAAGGTTCAGGTCACGCCCTTGAACATAAAATGAATGTAGATTTGCTTACATCGACAATATCATCTCGCTTTCTCGACTTCCTTTTGAAAGGTCTGCCATGTAGATTATGTTCTGAATTGAAAGAAAGACAAACGAGAGAGAGATCATCTTGGGGGCTGTGCACATTAGAGAATTAATAGGGACTGAGAAAGACTGACTCCGGTTTTCAAATCGAAAAATCGAATTACGAGTGTAATTAAGCCTTATTTATATTTTCCTACCATGGGAGTTATTGCAAAGTATTTTTATAACTTAAAGGTGGGTGACCCGATCGTGGAAGTATCACTAAAAACATCTGATTACCAATTTTGAGCTAATACTATAGGTACACGACAGTGCGTGTAAATTAAAGCAGGGGGTAGGACATGCCAACCTGCAACCTAACAGCAACAGCAAACTCAAAACGGCATCAACTTCCGGGTGCTAGTCTGTTTCAAAGATATAACGGTAGGAGGGCGCTCTCACGCATATCGAACGGTCACACACAGACTTGACTAAAGACTAGGCCTGGTCACGAATATTTAAATCTAAATGACCGTTATTGGAAATTACACTATTTGCAGCGGGGTTAATCAACTAACCCCGACGGATTTTGAAGCCAATAATTTTTTCTTAATTTATCATGATATTACTGCCATAGTAAATATACGTAGCAGTTCCCCAAATTACCGTTTGGAAATCCCCAATGCCCAAATCGAGCAGACCGTGTCCTACCCCCCTGAATTAAAGGTCCTATCGCTAACAGCCTCGTCCCCAGGGACCTCATGGTCAAAATTTTGTTATTAGAAGAAAGCTTACATTTTTCTCACTTACCCTGTGAAATCTTAGAGCTAATGGATATTTGGTCTGGATGTGATGAGCGAAATTATGCCAACCAAAATTAATTTTTAACAATACTCTATACGGCGATTACAAAATCACGTTTTTAGCTCTCACTTCAAAACGGGTTGAAATATCGGCGCGAAACTTTACAGATACGGTTTTGTGATGAAGATAAAAATTTATAGACTTAAATTGGGTCATTCCCCTTTAATGTGGTCGACCACACTTGGAGATGTTTTTGTTTGTAACATCAAAAAGGAAATATTTTGGGACTTAAAGCCACTATCAGCGATTTCTTTAAATGTAAACAAATCGTGCCCCTATTTTTCATCAAAGTCCATTTTTTGCACCGTTGTATTGGAAATTGCTGTAGTAGGGACCACTGTAAGTGGCTAAGCTCAACACGCCGTATTTATCAAGAAATGACGATTGTTTTTAACTAATTAAAATCGGGGTCCGACTTTTTATCAGGTCTAAAAATAGTGTAAATGGCATCTTCAAGACCGCTTTAAAATGCTTTAGTGTCTGTTTTCACAAAGAACGGTAGTATAAGGTGTTGATATGACCTAACACTAGCAATAGGCCTATAGATGCAAAATAGGCATTTTAAAATTTGGAAAAAAAAGACTGATAGTGGCTTTAAATTTCATACGAACATTCTTCTGATACAGAAAAGGACAAGGTTGTCGATCAGATCACCCACCTTTGAACAAATATCGAGTGAAAACGCCATTTTGATTATTTTTTTTCAATTCTTATGTTTTGCAAGGTGAAAAATGGTCACCCAATAATTCTCATCGAATGGTATGTACACATCCAGCATGCTTACAGCGTACCTTCGTTGTTTATATGACTCGGAGCATTGTTTTTAGAAGTCAGCATGTCATAAAGAACTCCCATTATGGTTGCAAATACCAAAACACAGACAAGAGACTTGCATTTTTCTTCATTATTGATACTTCAGCGTTGTCTTCGGTAGATAGAATTACTGGTGCAGAAATATTGATCTTATCCGTGGTATTGGTATTAGAATTGGCTTCGTCTGTATTAAACAAATATTTAAAAAAAATATGAAGATTTTCATAGGCCTTGTATTTTCCCCCATTATTAAATGTTCACCTTTGCACGACCAAACCAGTTGAACATTAAAGAGACATGAGGAGATTTCCAGAAAGAAGCGCCCCAATTTTTCTCGAACCCCGTTTTTTTACATATTTGGAATGCTTACCAATTAGATCACACTTGAAGTGAATAAGCCGAATACGCCGTCTTTATGTATGATGATTTAGTAGTTTCTGTCGTGCACGACAGAAATTCAAAGCATGGTTTTCTATGGGGAATGATTACGATAGCAGGCAAGTTCAAAACAAGGTTTGCCATTTTCTTTTGTACCTGTTTGTCCAATAAACCTTCGAAACGTTCTCGGTAGGTGGTCTACAACCGATCCAGTGAAATTTGAGAGAATTCGTATCCTAAAAATATCTCCTTCTGTCACTTTAATAAAGTTGGTATTTTTGCTGACTTTGCTATCCATGAAATCGCAAAAGTCCGCCATTTTTGTGATGAATGAAAACTGATACGTATCGGCAGATATCTATTATAGACTATGCCTTTGTTCTCCAAATAGGATTGTTATAAACACTCAGCTTCGCTTGCTCTATACGTTCTGTGTGTTCAAATTCCAGCTCCAATTTCGATATTAAACCAACTTCCTATAAGCATCTATCCAATCTTAACACTTTCGAAACTTTGCTAAAGACCTTTATCTGGCCCTATGTTTTGTTTCTACTTTTGGACTTTCGAATCCTAAGGTCTATAAAATATAGCTAAATAGGTTGTATTGCCTACCTTTTACCGTTGCTCTAATGCAGTTGCTGTGCCCCGCCTCATGTTCAACAGTTCAACAACAACAGTTCAATAGATGACGGTTTTGGACGTCCATGAACAGATCAGCATGATATAGGTGATTGATGAAAATAGTTAATAATTATAATTTCTTTATGTAATTATGCAAATATTATAATGAAATAAACCGTTTGGTGTATATGAGTGATGCGGCATTAGATCCCACCGTTCTAACTGATCGAAGCATGCATGATTGAACAGACCTTGCACTCGAGGAAGGAAAAATAAGCCAAGGCGGAACGTTATAAAATCCAGAATAATTCTTACACATACACACAAATGGCAAATGTCCTTCCATTTGAGTTCTTTTTGTGTGCTTTTATTCTCAACAGTTTATAGTGTAAAACGGAATTCTTGAGAAAAATAATTTCCATATCAATGACTCAGGGACAAGTACGTGGCCAGATAAAAAGGTGAGTTAGGAAAAAGGTGAGTTAGGAAAAGCGAGTTACCCCACGAAGATACATTGTCCATTTTGTGACTTTTGTAAAAAAAAACCCTGAAACAATTATTCATATTTTTTGTGAATGTGATTATGTAAAGCCTATTTGGGATGATCGCGTTAGCATAATTCAGAATCAAGCCTATTTGGGATGATCTTGTTAGCATTATTCAGAATCAATTAACATGCCATCGATTTCTCTATTTGATAAGATGTTTGGTGTTTTTAAGGATGACTTTCTTACCTGTTTATTTTTGTGTGTCAAATATTATCTGATATCGATACCGATCTGATATTTATGTTTGCAAGTTTCAATGTAAGAAGCCCACTTTTGCAGCTTGTAAAGCTTTCATTAAGGTTAATAGAGAGACCGAATACTCTGTTGCTATGAAAAGGGGGAAGCTTTCAAGTCATTTTTTATTTTTTTTTCTAAAAAAAATGTGCTATTCATCTCGTGTATATTTTATATGTACCACCTGTGTGTGTGTGTGTGTGTGATTTTATTTTTTATGTGATTTTCTGCTGGTTTTCCCCTTTTTGGTTATTGTAAGATTTTTTTTTGTAATTGCTGCTTGTGATTTTTTTTTTAAAATGCCATAAATACTGAAAGTAAAGAAGATACAGTGACCACATTTATAAGAGGTCCCAGTCGCGAGTTAGGTTCTTATGCCACTTCCATTGGCGTGTTAAGATATTTACACCAAGTTCTCGTGGAGCGTGAGATTCTGACGGCAAGGAGAAATTTTATGTGAAGTACCAGTGGCGACTATAGGCTCAATACGTCAAGTCCTTGTGGCAAGGACTGCAATCTCCTCCGCAAACATTTAGAGAAATTTCTTAAAAACCCGCGAATACCCTAACCAGTGGGCCACGATCTCCCATGGAAAGCCTGTAGCCTATTTGAAAACGATTTCCCAAAAAGTGGCTTTTAAAAAAAAAAAAAAAAAAAAATGTGTGTGTGTGTGTGTGATTTTATTTTTTATGTGATTTTCTGCTGGTTTTCCCCTTTTTGGTTATTGTAAGATTTTTTTTTGTAATTGCTGCTTGTGATTTTTTTTTTAAAATGCCATAAATACTGAAAGTAAAGAAGATACAGTGACCACATTTATAAGAGGTCCCAGTCGCGAGTTAGGTTCTTATGCCACTTCCATTTAACCCGGGAGCTAGCACACATTTGTAACACATCTCAAGTACAAAAGGTTTGAGTGATTAAATATGTTGACAGACTGACATGAACCCCTGAAACGCGATTCTTAAGTGCCGCAAGTGGTGCCTTAAGGAGAGGGGGCCAAACAAAGTTTGTACAGGGGTCAAACTTGTAAATTGATCCAATCATGTTGAAAAGCACACCATGTTATGTATCTAAAAAAAAAAAAAAAAAAAAAATTGGCGTGTTAAGATATTTACACCAAGTTCTCGTGGAGCGTGAGATTCTGACGGCAAGGAGAAATTTTATGTGAAGTACCAGTGGCGACTATAGGCTCAATACGTCAAGTCCTTGTGGCAAGGACTGCAATCTCCTCCGCAAACATTTAGAGAAATTTCTTAAAAACCCGCGAATACCCTAACCAGTGGGCCACGATCTCCCATGGAAAGCCTGTAGCCTATTTGAAAACGATTTCCCAAAAAGTGGCTTTTAAATCCTTTGACCTCGAATTAGCAAATAAATTTCCTTTATATCGGCAAATGAAATATAGTATGGGACAGTGTGTCATTTGTTGGCTTTTTTGCTACAATTGGAATTTTGGGTCTTAAAATGTAGATAATGGTCCCAGGAATCTAAATCAAATTGTTACCATTTTTTTTATTCCTTCCGTTTGGCGGCCATCTTGGATTTTAAAATGGCCGCCATTTTCAACATATTTTGCTCTATATCTGGACTTCTGAGCACCATAGAAGGTTCAAATTGGTGGCAATACCCATGCTTTTGATGTCAAGGAACACAAATATCACATTCAGAAAATCGCAGATTGTTTCTGTATCTTGACTTCTGAGCAACATAGAAGGCTTAAGTTGGCGCCAATACCCATGTTTGTGATGTCAAGGGAACGCAAATATTACATCCGAAACGTCAGATTGTTTTCCTTCCGGTGGCCATCTTGAATTTCAACGGCCGCCATTTTTAATATATACTTCGCCCAACATCTGGACTTCTGATTGCACATAAAAGGCCCATTGGTGGCAATACCTCCTGTTTTGTGATGTCAAGGAACACATTTATTACATCCGAAAGTACGAAGATTTTTTCTCGGGGGGGTAGAGGGATAAATTGGGGTAGCGTTTCTGCTGGGGCGGGGAGGGGTGGTTAGCAATAAATTCCCTTTATATCGGCAGAATGAAATATAGTATGGGACAGTGTGTCAATTTTTTGGCTTTTTTGCTACAATTGGAATTTTGGGTCGTAAAATGTGATACTGGTCCGCCAGGAATCTAATCAAATTGTTACCATTTTTTTATTCCTTCCGTGTATGTCTGCCATCTTGGATTTTAAATGGCCGCCATTTTTCACATATTTTGCTTCGTATATCTGGACTTCTTGAGCACCATAAGAAGGTTCAAATTGGGGTGGCAATAACCCATGCTTTGATGTCAAGGAACACAAATATCACCTTTAGAAAGTCGCAGATTGTTTCTTGTATCTGGACTTCTGAGCATTATAGAAGGCTGAAGTTGGCGCCAATTACCCATTTTTTTGGTGATGTCAAGGAACAGAAATATTACATCCGAAAAGTCAGATTGTTTCCTTCCGGTGCCATCTTGAATTTCAAAATGGCCGCCATTTAATATAATACTTCGCCGCAACATCTGGACTTTTCCTGAGCACCTAAAGGCTCCCTTTGGTGGCAATACCCATGTTTTGTGATGTCAAGGAACACATTTATTACTTCAGAAAGTCCGAATAGTGTTTCTTTCAGGTGACCATCTTGAATTTCAAAATGGTCGCCATTTTTAAATTATACTTCTCCAATAATCTGACTTCTGAGCAACATGAAATGCGCCATTTGGTGCAATCCATTTGTGATGTTATTGATATTGATTTTGTGGCAGAGTGTCACCATGAAAGACAAGGCTAAGGACCATCCCCACAGAAAAGGGTGCGTGAAACCTGGCGAACCCATCTACTATTTAGCTTAATTTAGAAGCTGAATTGTTTACAGCGTAGGACCAGGTTAAAGGCCCGATTTGAAGTCTGTGCGTCCTGAGTCAACATTGGTCCTACCAATGCGGATGATGGGTTGGTCCTAAATCCTACCGGAAGGTCGAACCCTGATATTGACAAAGGATGCATGGGACAGCTTTTGTTAAACGTATGTTGCTTTCATCATCAGCAACATGCACGTCCAGACACTATCAACAAAAAACAGCCCCAAAGAAAAAAAAGAAGAACTTGGACATGAAGTACAACTGAATGATATTGATGTCATCTGCATACCGCATTGTGCACAGCAAACATCTACTACAGGAGAATAACCATGCTAGGCAACTTATTACAGCCTCCCCTGGAGGAGAATGCATGGACAGGAATGGTAGGGGTTTCTTTTGTTCACCAAAGGCTCTGAAGTCACGTGCCAGCCTTATCAACTGTAATGAGCACATCCTGAAGTTTACACTGTCGATAATCCTAAACAGCGTCATTTGCTGCTACCATTCAGATGAAACTGTCTCTCGCTTTTTACCAATGGGGAGGACGTGGCCTAGCGGTTAGGGTGCTTGCCTCTTGCGCAAAATGTACCATCAAAATTCCCGTGTTCGAATCCCTGTGGGTGTGGCAATTGCTGTGAATTTATTCGGGTACTACCAATTCTGGATTTGAATCTGTATACCAGATATTGAGTAAATACAGAATACCGCTCTCCTCCATGGTTCACTTGGATTGGGCAAGGGGGGGCGTATCATGAAAGCATCCGGTCCTTCGGAGGGGACGTCCGTTAAGCCGTCGTCCGTGTGCATAGAGTCACAACTGTATGTAGCATCGCAGTCAGTGTCGAATAAGAGAGTAGGGGTGTAACCCTAACTGTTCCCAATCCGCCCCAGCCTCAAATAAGTCGGGCCATGTTAGGAGGCGTCCGTATCATGGATACACGCGCCCCGTATCTCACACTAGCTGAGCAAATCCTGACACCACCACAAAGCAATTACCAATGACTTGTGTAATACTAACACAAACAAAAAAAAAAACCATGGACTGTGTCCACTACCACCGGTTGCAGTTCCAGCCCCCGGTGGTCTCATCCAACCGGCACCACTGACCGCATGATCGTTACAGCTTTTTTCCAAAAACGCGGACAAATGGCACTCCTGGTGGTTATGACAAGGTTCCCCATCGTATGGGGGTTCTATCCCATTGGATATACATTTGTGATACATGATTGGACGACAAAAACTGTATTACAACAGGGTTCACATCCTTGTTCGCTCATCGCGTGCCATATTTTCGGTCCGCGATTTTTGGACGATCATTACGGTTCAGTATCACGATGAGTGGAGCCCCGCCCACCGGGTTCCACCCATAATCTTCTGTGCATCCCGGACACTGCTGTGCTAGAAGACCAGAACCCCGCGCCCGCGCGCAAGAGGCTGTAGCCTGCTAAAAACAACAGGGGATCCGTTCTGCTCATTCAGTCCACAGTAAGGGTATTTAGCCGGCTGACCAAGTTTTCAGTTTGTAGACTTAGGACCCTCTTTTTCACATTCATGTATGCGGACGGGGAAAATTGAATCTTAATTATTAACGAAACAATATACAGATGTTGCATCTAACGGAATTTTATTATGGGGAATACCACCAATTTTGGAAAAAATAAAGATTTGATGACGTCACGGCATTGATTGTTTTTATTATTTTGCTTTTCGGGGGGACCCTATTCAGTAAAAAGACGTACGTACCTACATTGGAAAAAGCCAACCGAGATTACGTCATCGTACGTCGGTTTTTTTAATCAGTAGGGAAAAGGTTTTTGTACTGTTTAGACATAAATACACGGTGTCTTTTGGGAAAAAATAATAGCACTTTTGGCAGAGAGGGTACATGTACCGACCCTTGATTTAACATAGTCGGATTATATATATATATCGGCGGTCGCCCCCCGAAGAGCAAAGTGATATCTGATCCCTGACACGTTACCTGGACCTGACCGTGACAACCAACTATTCATCTCGTTACCGTTTATAACACTAATACGGCAAGCAGCAAGCATTTCTGTATCTCTGTTTCACAAGCGTAATCGATCAAGTGAACTATAATACAACTGGTTCTGTACAGGGAGGGTAGGACCCGATCTGCTCGATTTGGCATTGGGATTTCCAAACGATGTTTTGTGAAACTGCTACTCATTTACGAATGGCAGTCCTCGTTCCCAGTGACAGTAAAAAATCATCTCTTAACTTTGTCAAAAGATCTTAGTAATAGCATGATAATTAAGGAAAAACTATGAAGTTCACCTCAATCATGCTTCTGTTAAATCACCTGGCATAACTCAAAACTCCAGAAACTTCCCCTGTATTAATCTCTATCAACCTACATACCAAACCCTGAACATACTCGCCATGGCTACAGAGCTAATGCGCTCGGTAGCCATGCGCACCGATAACTCTAATATCAAAACAGCCCTATTATAATTATTATAACACCCCAAAACCCATTGTCACATCCCTGGATTTGGGCCTGGGGACGCGCTGTTCGCGTGCAAAGGCGGCCAGGAAGTGGGGTGTGCGTGAGGGGATTGGTGAAACGGGTTAGCCTTGTTGCCACTGGCTACAAAATCCAAAATCAAGCAAGTAGACTGTTGGCATACCGTCGCCCAAATGGAGATCTTGTCCAAGCGGATACATTCGGGTCAGAGAGGGGTAACAGCATTATAACTCAAGATTCACAACCACTTTTGAAGCTGTTTAAGTCTGATCAGAGAGGTGTCTCTTCCAGGAGCAAGATAAGTTACGCATCAGAGTAAACCCCTCCTAGAGATCCATGAAACATGACTGTAGAAAGGGTATTGTAGATACAAATCTCTGCGAGCAGTACAACTGTAAAAAGCAGTACATAACAGGTTCACACTCTTGTTGATGAGCTTGAAGATTAGAACCCCAGCACATATGAAGCCGTCCTTCGCCAACAAGAAATTGCACTGAGATGCTACGTAAAAAAGAAGAGACTACTGTCTTTGCCCTCCAAATTACAAAGTCATCAAAGCCAGAGAAAACTGAAGTCATGCAGCAGCCAAGAAGCACCGTACTATAATCCACCAGAAGCTCCAAGCGGAACCTTGGTGCCGCTAAGGCAGCACTTGATGACGCTTACAAACACCTTGGTGGCTTGAGGCGCATTATCAGTCCAAGGCTGAGCACTTGACAACCCTATATCTCAAATACAGCATGCCTGCTGGCCCTGGGAGTCATTGAGGAGCTGCTGATAAGAACGCACCCCGACCTCTAAGAACCAAAGTTTGAAGCACTGAGGACGGCCTCGAACATGGTTTCAGCAACTTAGTTCTCTACGTGCAAACCAGTTCAGTATAACACTAACCTTGATGAACCTTTCTTCTTCAATCACACGATAGCAGACGCCCTTGTCCATCAAAGATCAGCATGATATAGGTGATTGATGAACATAGTTAATAATTATTAATTTCTTTAGTAAATTATGCAAATATTATATGAAATAAAACCGTTTTGGTGTCTATGAGTGGATGCGGCCTTAGATCCCCCGTTCTAAATGATCGAAAGCATGCATGATTGACACAGCCTGCATCGAGGAAGGAAACATAAGCCAAGGCGGACGTTATAAAATCCAGACTTAATTCTTACACATACCAACAATGCAACTGTCCTTCCATTGAGTCTTTTGTGTGCTTTTATTCTCAACAGTTTATAGTGTAACAGGATATTCTGAGGAGAAAAAAATTTCCATATCAAGCCTCAGGGACAAGTACGTGGCCGATAAAACGGGTGATTAGGAAAAAGGTGAGTTAGGAAAAAGTGAGTTACCCCACAAAGTTACATGTCCATTGGTGACTTTTTGTAAAAAAAAACCCTGAACACAATTATTCATAATTTGTGATGTGATTTTGTAAAGCCTATTTGGGATGATCTTGTTAGCATATTCAGAATCAATTAACATGCCATCGATTTCTTCTTTGATATAGGCTGTTTGGTTGGTTTAAGGCTGACTTTCTTACCTGGTATTCTGTGCGAGGGTCAAAATTCTGATATCGATACCGATCTATACTATGTTTGCAAGTTTTCTAGAAGCCCACTTTGCAGCTTGTAAAGCCTCATTAAGGTTCTAGAGAGAACGAAATACTCCGTTGCTATGAACGGGGGCAAGCTAAAAAAAATGTGCTATAATCTCGTGTATATTTATATGACCACCTGTGTGTGTTGTGGTGCGATTAGTATTTTTTTATGTGATTTTTGATGGTTTCCTTTTTGGTTATGGCAGATTTTTTTGTAATTGCTGCTTGTGATTTTTTTAAAATGCCATTAAATAATGAAAGTAAAGAAGACCACAGTGACCACATTATAAGAACGGTTCCCCAAGTCGCGGTTCGGTTCTTATGGCACTTCCAGGTCGTTGTCTGCGTGTTAAGATTTACAAACCAAGTCCTGGAGGTGAGATTTGGAAGGAAGGAGAAAAATTTTATGTGAAGTAAGTGGCGGACTATAGGCTAACGTAAGTCTTGTGGCAGGACTCCAATCTCCTCCGCAAATTTAAGAAATTTCTTAAAAACCCGCGAATACCCTAACCAGTGCGGCCACGATATCCCATGGAAAGGAAAAGCCTGTAGCCTATTTGAAAAACAGATTTCCCAAAAAGTGCTTTTAAATCCTTTGACCTCGAATTAGCACTAGTAATTTACTTTATATCGGAATAATATAGTATGGGACAGTGTGTCATTGTTGGCTTTTTTGCACAATGGACTTTGGGTCTTAACATGTAGATAATGGTCCAAGGAATCTAAATCAAATTGTTACCATCTTTTTTTATCCTCCGAGGCGGCCACTTGGATTTTAAAATGGCCGCCATTCTAAACAATTTTGCCATATCTGGGACTCGAGCACCAGAGCGGTTCAAAGGGTGGCAATACCATGTTGATGTAAAAGGAACACAAATATCAACATCAGGAAAACGCAAGATTGTTCTGTATCTTGACTTCTGAGCAACATGAAGGCTTAAGTTGGCGCCAATACCCATGTTGTGCTGTCAAGGAACGCATAATATTTACATCCGAAAAGTCGATGGTCCTTCGGGGCATCTTTGAATTTCCAAAAGGCCGGCCATTTTAATTATAACTTCGCCCAACACGGGGAAGTCTGAGCACATAAAGGTCCATTTGTGGCCCATACCCATGGTTTGTGATGTCCAAGGAACACATATTCCATTCAGGCAAGTTCGAAGCTCGAAGAGTGTTTATTCGATCGGCAAATAAATTTCCCTTTATATCGGCAAATGAAATAGTATGGCGGACAGGTGTCATTGTTGGTTTTTGCCTACAATTGGATTTGGGTCTCGTAAAATGTAGATATGGTCCAGGAATGCTAATTAAATTGTTACCAGGTTTTGTTTATTCTTGCCGTTTGTCGCCATTCTTGATTTAAAATGGCCGCCATTTTCAACTATTTTGTACTATTATCTGGACTTTGGCACATAAGAAGGTTCAAATTGTGGCAAATACCAGCTTTGATGTCAAGGGAACCCAATATCACATAAGAAAGTGCGATTGTATGTATTGACTTCTGAGAAAACATAGAAGGCTTAATATGGCCGCCAATACCCATGTTTGGCTGTCAAGGAACGCAAATATTACATCCGAAAAGTCGCAGATTGTTCTCCGGTGGGCCATCTTGAATTTCAACAATGGCGCATTTTTAATATATACTTCGCCAAAACATCATGGAGTCTGAGCACTAAAAGGCCCCATTGGTGGCACACCAGCTTTTGTATGATGTCAAGAACACTTGATTACATCAGAAGTAGAAGATTTTTCTTTCAGGGTGACCATCTGATTTCAAAAGGGTAGACATTTTTAAATATAATTATAAAATATTGACTTATGAGAAACAAGAAATGCGCAATTGGTGTGCAATAAACAGTTGTGATTTAGTGTTTTTTTTGAGGGGTTTGTTTGTTTGATACTTTGCTCTTCGCATTTCTCACAATCGATCTTATTGTCCCCCTTTTTTCCCTTACCTCATATATCTTTTCCCCCCCCTCATTCTTTTGTACTTCTGTATTGTTTGATGTTTTGTTTTTTTATCATTCTTTGCCTTTTATTTTTGGTGTTTTTTTTTGTTTGTGGCAGCGTTGTCCACCATAAGACAAAGCGCTAAGGGACAACCAAACAGAAAAGAGTGCTGGATACCTGGCGAACCCCAGCTACTATTTAGATAAGTTAGAAGCTGAATTGTTTACAGCGTAGGACCAGGGTAAAGGCCCGGATTGAAGTCTGTGTTCCTGAGTCAACATTGGTCTCTAACAATTCGGATGATGGTTTGGTCCGAAATCCTACCGGGAAGGTCGAACACTGTATATGACAAAGGATGCATGGGACAGCTTGGTGAACGTAATGTGCTTTCATCATCAGCACAGCAACGTCCAGACACTTGCAACAACAGCCAAGAAAGAGAACTTGAACATGAAGTACAAATGATGATATTGATTGTTCATCTGCAACCGCATTGGGCACAGCGAACATCTACTGCAGGATAATATCCATGGCTATGCACGTATTACAGCCTCCGCCTGGAGGCGAATGCAGAGCTACAGGAATGGTAGGGGTTTCTTTTGTCACCAACAAGGCTATGAAGTACTACCAGCTTCTGTCAAATGTATGAGTGATCCTGACGTTTACACTGATAGATAATCCTGAAACAGCAGTCATTTGGGCTACCATTCAGATGAAACTGTCTCTCGCTTTACCATGGGGAGAGAGGGCTAGGGTAGGGTAGCTTGCCTCTGGCGCAAAGTACCATCAAAATTCCGGGTTCGAATCACGGTGGGGTCGTGGCAATTGCTGGGATTTTATGGTACTACATTTGATTGATCTGTATACCAGATATTGATTAAATACAGAATACCGCTCTCCCATGGTTCACTTGGATGGGCAACTGGACGGCTATGAACATCCGGTCTGAGGAGGTGCGTTCCGTTAGCCGTCGGGTGCCGTTACAGAGAGTCAAAACGGGACATGGACACGCAGTCAGTGTGAAGAAGAGTAGGGTGTAAACCATGATGTTCCCAACCGCCCCGCCTCAAATAGCGGGCCATGTAATGTTAGGAGCGTCCGTAGCATGGATACACGCAGCCCTGGATCAACATAGGATGTGGCTGGCTCAAAAAATCCTGCCACCACCACAACGCAATTACAATGACTGTGGATACGAAGCAAACACAAAAAAAACCTGGACTGTGTCCACTACACGGTGCGTGCAGTTCCAGCCACGGTGGGCACACCCAACGTCACCATGACGCCTGATCGGTACAAAAGCTTGCAAAACGCGGACAAATAGGGCTACGCCATGGGGGAATGAAATGGTTCCCCATC
Source organism: Ophioderma brevispina (assembly GCA_023653785.1). Classification (NCBI taxonomy): domain Eukaryota; kingdom Metazoa; phylum Echinodermata; class Ophiuroidea; order Amphilepidida; family Ophiodermatidae; genus Ophioderma; species Ophioderma brevispina. The sequence goes on from JAMKCH010004984.1 coordinate 52,194, forward strand.
GTGTGGTGGTTCTATCCCATTGGATAGTATGGTGATACATGATTGGAGCCACAATGTATTACAACAGGGGTTCACATTTTGTTCGCTCTCGCGTGCCATATTTGTCCGCGATTTGGTAACAATCATTACGGTCAGTATCACGGATTGAGTGAGCCCACGGGTCCAGCCCATAATTTCTGTGCTCAGGACATGCGGTGCTAGACGCATATAACCCCCGCAGCCGCGCCGCACAGGGCGTAGACTGAAAAACTAAAACGGGGATGCGTCTGCTCATTCAGTCCCGGTAAGTTAAGGGTATTTAGAGCTGGCTGACTCTGTTTTCAGTTTGTGACTTATGGACCCATCTTGTTCACATTATGCGGGGGGGGGACCCATGGATTATTAATTTACCGAACCTTACAGATGTTGATCTTAAAAGGAATTTGTTTGGGAACTAACAGCCAATTTGGAACAAATAAAGATTGAGACGTAACGGCATTGATTGGTTTATATTTTGCTTCGGGGGACCCAGTCAGGTAAAAATGAAGACGTATCCCACTTGGAAAGGCAACAGATTATCGTCATTGTACGTCGGTTTTGAATCCGTAGGGAAAGGTGAATTTGGTACTGTTTAGACATAATACACGTGTCTTTTGGGAAAAAAAATAAATAGCAACTGGGCAGAGAGGTAGTACAGACCTGATTTAACCGAGTCTGATTGGTATCTATACTGTCGCCCCAGAAGAGCAAACGATATCTGAACTGCCACGCTGACGGTACCTGACAAGCGGTGACACCAAACTATTATCTCGTGACCGTTTATAAATACAATACGGCAAAGCAGCAAGCATTCTGTATCTCTGTTGTCACCGCGTAATCGAACAAGATGGGAGACTATACACGTGGTTCTGAACAGGAGGGTTAGGACACGATCTGCTCGATTTGGGCATTGGGATTCCAAACGGTATGTATTCGTGAAACTGCTTAATGCATTTTAGATGGCAGTCTCGTCCAGTGAGAATTAAAAATCATCTCTTAAAACCTTTGTTCAAAAATATCTTCGTAAGATCATGATAAATTAAGAAAAAACTATGAAGTTCACATCAATGATGCTTCTGTAAATGACTGTGCATAACAAAAAACTCCAGAAACTCCCCGGTAGTAATCTCTATCAAACTAGAATCCCTTGACATACGCGCATGGCTACAGAGCATAGCTCTGTAGCGATGGCACCGATACAATATAACTATCAAAAACAGCCCTTATATAATATATACCCCCCCACAACCATTGCACTCCTGGATTTGGGCCTGGGGGACAGCGCGTTCGCGTGCAAGGCGGTCCAGCGGAAGTGGGGTGTGGCGTGAGGGGAATTCGTTAACGGTTAGCCTATTGCCACTGCAACAAAATCCAAAATCAAGCAAGTCGACGTGGGATACCGTCGCCCCCCAATTGGAGATTTGTCCTAGCGGGGACTACATTCGGGTCAGAGCGGGGTGGATTAACGCATTAAGAACTCAAGAGTCAACAAACACTTTTGAAGCTGCTTAAGTCTGTCTAGACTTGTCTCTTCCAGGAGCAGATAGTTCCATCAGAGTAAACCCCTCCTAGAGAGCCCATGAAACAATTTGCTGTAGAAGGGTAGTGGGAGATTACAAAGCTCTGCCGAGCAGGAACTGTACCAGCCGACATAACAGGTGCAACACTTGTGAGAGCTCGACGGATTAGAACCCCAGCCCAAGAATATGAGCCGGCCACTTCAGCCCAACAAGACATTGCACTGGAGATGCTACGTAGAAGAAAGAAGAAGACTACTGTCTTTGCCTCAAAAATTACAAAGTCCTCCAAACCAGAGAAAAAACTGAAGTCTGCCGTCAAGAAGCATCGTACGCAATCCACAAGAAGCTCCAGCGGAACCTTGGTGGCCGTAAGGAGGCACTGATGATGCTACACCGGGTGCTGGAGGAGCATGATAAGGCCAAGGGCTGATGAAACACTTGACACCCTATATCTCAAATACAAGCATGCGGCTGCCTGGGAGGAGGCCATTGAGGGAGCTGGCTGATAAGAAGCTACCCACCTATAAGAACCAAAGGTGAAGCAACTGAGAGGCGCCTCGACATGGTTCAGCACTTAAGTTTCTCTACTTGGCAAGCCAGTTCTGAATAACACTAACCTTGAACCCTTTCTTCAATCACAAGATAGCAGACGCCCTTCCTTCAAGGATGGCTTTCCTAGAAGCTTCTGCATGCTTGACGAAATGAACAAACCAAGACGCTGATCCCGAAAATCGGCAGTCTCTGGCCGATCCCCACTTTTTCATGATATCTGTGCAATTTTTTTTACCGACACCTCCATGGGAAACAAAACAGCGCCTTATTATATAATATGGTTCAACATCTTACAAACGGATCCACTGTCACACCGGCCCAAGATCTACAACCAATGCTGGAAACCAGAAGGGTTATCGTAAAGCCGATTGACACTACCTCAGAGATTGCCCCTAAGAAGGATCTTAGACGAGAGTTGAGAATCAGAAAGAGAAAAAGCTTCAATTGTGTTTGTCGACTTTCAAGGCTTTTTGACAGTGTGGTAACAGATGACTGCTGTATATCTTCACCAACTTTGGTGTCCAAGTCAAGCAAAGCATCAGTTATGATAACCCATCTGCCTTTGTGCAGACATTGATGGGCCCACAAAGGAGTTCCTAACAACAACTACTGGAATCCACCAAGGAGATACTCTTGCTCCTTATCTCTTTGTAATCGTGGTTGATTACATCCTCAGACAGTCTTGACATCATGAACGACAAGGGACTCACCATCAAACTCAAGTGTTCTAGACTTCACCAAAGTCAGCATCTCACAGACCTTGACTATGGAGATAATATAGCTGTAACAGCCGATGTGGTGCACAAAATCTACTAACATTACTTGAGAATGCTGCAGACAAAGTTGGCCTATATCTAAATGCCAAGAAGACGAATATGACCGTCAATGCGGAAGATAATCATCAACCTATCTGCACTACAGACGGTACCCAACTCAGAGGTTAGGGACTTCAAGTACCTGGGGTTCTATGTTGCCGACAGCAAGAAAGACTTCCTGTCACACATAGGACAAGCTTGGAATGCCTGCAATAAACTACACCACCTATGGCAATCTGGTATTCGCCAATTCAACCAAGCTGAAGTTCTTTAGAGCCTGTGAAGAGAGTATCCTGCTATATAGATCTGAGACCTGGACCATGAAGAAAGAGCTACAGGATAAACTGGATGGCACCTACACCAGGCTTCTTATGCGAGTACAAAACATATCCTGGCGTAAGCACATGACCAAAGTACAGATATGTGGCGATATCCCTCCAATCTCATCTTCTGTTGCCCAACGCCGAGCACGATTTGCCGGTCACTGTTATCGTGCGATCAAGTAGTCTCGGACATCACAATCATGTTGGAGGTTACCATGCCCAAACAGTGGGGTCGTCGCCCCTTAACTACATTGATGAGATTGCTCGAGACATCCAGCAGGATCCATTTGACATCCCCAACTTTAATGATGGATAGGGACATTTGGCGCTACATGGTGAACAGCATCTCGGCTGTGGCCGCTATATAGATAGATAGTTGTCGACATTGGTTTCATTACTTGAAATTGCACTGGAACATATGGACAGCAATAACATTGAAACCTATATACCCTGTACAAACTTATTAAAACACCCAGAGCTATGGCTCTCCCAGGGTTCCATTATTTAAGTGGTTCTGGTGCAATATGATGTATATCTGATTAGGGAGGAGCACTTGAGCTATTTTTCTCATAAGGCCAGATATCGGGCGAAGTATGTAAAAAATAGTGGCCATTTTGAAATTAAAGATGGCTGTCAGAAGGAAACAATCCGCAACTCTCTGGATGTTATGTATATTTTCCTTAACCATGTTAACATCACAAACATGAGTATTGCCACCAAATGGAGCCTTCTATGTTGCCCAGAAGTCCAGATATTGAACGAAGTATACGTTAAAAATGGCAGCCATTTTGAAATTCAAGATGGCCGTCAGAAGGAAACAATTGGTGACTTCCTGGATGTAATATATGTGTTCCTTGACATCACAAACATGGGTATTGTTGCCAATTGGAGATTTCCATGTTGCTCAGAAGTCCAGATATTGGGCGAAGTATATGTTAAAAATGGCGGGCCATTTTGAAATTCAAGATGGCCGCCTGAAGGAAACAATCTGTGATTTTTTGGATGTAATATTTGCATTCACTGACATCACACACATGGGGTTAACCACCAGCTTCAGCCTTCTATGTTGATCAGAAGTGCAGATAGAGAGCAAAATGTTTAAAATGGCAGCCATTTTGAAATTCAAGATGACCTGCTGAAGGAAACTATCTGCAACTTTCTGGATGTGATAGTTGTGTTCCTTGGCATCACAAACATTGGTATTGCTACCAATTTGAGCCTTCTTTGTTGCTCAGAAGTCCAGGTATAGAGCAAAATATGTTGAAAATGGCAGCCATTTGAAAACCAAGATGGCCGCCAAACGGAAGGGGTAAAAAATGGTAACAATTTGTTTTGGATTCCTAAGACCATTATCTACATTTTAAGATCCAAAATTCAAATTGTAGCAAAAAAGCCAACAAATCTCAAACCATCAACACACCGCCCCATACTATAATATTAATGACCTTATTTTGATTAACAGAGACTCCGATTACGCCTCTCCACACGTGCAACGAGCAGTCATAGTGTAAATTATTATTATTGCCGTTGCAAAATATTGGGGAGTCTTCAAATTCAGAAGTGATTAAAATCACTCGAGGAATCTATCATGTGAAATTAAGAGAAAATCGGGACTCGGGATGAACCAATCGCTACTTTCAAGCATCTTTATGTGATTTTTTTTACAAGTATTCAAAATGTCACACCCTAAGCACGTAAAAATCATTGTCACATTGAGATCATAATATTTTATTTGAGATATAAATTACTTCAGAATAGGGCCTAGAATATTTGTGTTCACTCTATATATTTTGGTCACCCTAGATGTTTATATACCAGTAGTGTGAAATCTAGGTCATTTCCCTCTAGTGAACCAAATGTATTATGAAATGTTTTGTTCCATTTACAAGCAAAGTTCATTCTTCCCTGCTTTGTATTGTTCTGCATGCTTGGGTTGGTTGAGCTACCCAGGTGAGCTACACATGTTTAAACCAGTGCATTTAAGAATGGAAAGCATGACAAAGTATTGTTAAACCATGTGGTATCTTTTGTTGTGCAGTGATTATGCGAAATTCTTAGCCAGCCAGCATGAGGAATTGGCTGTAGCAAGATTTTTAGATCACTCTCCGCTTGAACATCATTGGATTGAGTCGGCCATCACTTAGGTCTGTTAGGACGAGCAAATTTTGGTTATTTTCAATCATGGGGCGCAGGTTGCAATAAGGTTTGCAATATAAATTGCCTGTATAAGCCTGGGCCAGTAAAATATATAAATTATCTGGCGAACTGTGATTGAAGCTTTTATTTGGACATCCAGAATTTAGCTATATTCTGGATGAAGTCAGCAGTCAGCAAGTTCAAGGATGGAGGCCATCCAGCTAGACTCAGCTGCAATGTGGAGCTCGTCTGTTTGCAGAGCCTAAGAATATGGCAGTGAAAAGTGCCACCTAGATTACTACTTTATTTACATCCTGGTTTTGAGCTGTTTTGGGAACTTCAAACACTACTACCTTACTACCGTGTACCAATGCGTGAATTTGGGGGCACCTTGAAGCTGAGGATATAGCCATACTTATAACAGCAAAGAACTTTTGAGTAAATAGCTTCAATGCATATCATCTAGAACATTGAGAACTCTTATGAATGAACGTACTGGAGTACATCAAAGACTGTAAAGTTACCGATTAAGAGACCAACCAAAATTCCATTGATATCTGGTATTATTAATTAGTGAATAATTTACAACAGTCAACAGGTACGTGTATTTTAACGTTTTTCATAAGATTAAACAAAGTTTATATTTACATTGGAAAGTCGGTCATCCTGTAAAACAGTTTGAACCTCAACTGTTTGGAATCAACTTCATTAGGTCATTATCTATTGATTGTTGTCAAACAATATTCAGTATATTTTTGGATATTCCGAAAACTTATTTTTTGGAAATGTTATTGGAAAAACTTTGATATGGATTAACTTCATGTGTGTAACAGAATCCATTCAAATACCTCCAAGTATTATACTTAAAAGTAGAATGTAACAAATCCAAAGGAGTAATCCCAAAGCTAATTTCGCTTTGTATAATTGATTTTCTTTAGCCTTTGTAAGAAAGAAGAAAGACCCTTCTATAACATAAATTGTAATATTTTTGATAGATACAAAATATTGTCTCCTTGTCATCACTAACATTTGCGTCTTCTCTCTTTATATGCGGGTTGGCACCACTAGGCAAACAAGTCAAATTGCCATTTGCACATTGGTGTAGTGACAATCATACCCTATTTTGGCATTTTGGACGATTTTGATACCTAAACAATCCAATGCAACTTTTTAAAACATTTTTAAAAAATGACCCTAATTACGCGGTTTTTTACACGAGCATGATATACCCTTGGAATACACTGGCCCCCGGGATTTCAATATTGGATGTTTTTAAAGGATACAGCGATATACACAGCATCCAGAAATTGAATATAATTAAACTTAATAACAGCATGTTTAGTCTTAAACCATCCCATATTTTACACTAGTGTAATGTTGATATTTAGAATGTTTAAAAACAAAATATGAAATCATAGACATTTTCTAAACGTTTTTTTGTCACTAACAAAGAGACAATAGTTTTCCCAACATTATTTGCTACTTTTTTTACCAACATCTATAGTAGGTTCAAAATTAAAGTCCCATTCTAGAAGTTTGGGGACTGAAGTTTTGAAGGTGTTTTCGATATTTCCAAGGTGCTGACAAATTTTTTGGGTCCAACCTCTGGGGAATGTGGGGAACTCTCGCTAGCGGGCGTTTTTTCAAAATGGCTTCAAAATTCCAGAAAATGGCAGATTAAAGCTAAAATAGCTATCTAATAGTTAATATGAAATCACTTGGGGTTTTCTTAATGCTAATTATTGTGTTAATCTATTCCAATAATTAAAAATATATGGAAAGTACACGTAGAGGGCGCGTTTCAAAAATGGCTGCCAAAGTTGTATAATAGGCTTTTGTTGGGGGGGACTGTGTCAAGTATTATCAAATTCAAATATAAATCAAAGAATATAAAGAGTTTTTTATATTCAAGGCTGTGAAACACGCTTTTTTAGGTCCAACATATGGGATGAGTGAGATAACTCCCAAAAAAGTACATGAAATGAAATAAGCTAAAACAGCTATCTAAGAGTGTAAAAGTATAGAATAATTATTTTCAAATACAAGCATAAATAAAGGCAGAGGTTGAAAAGTAGTTGTTTACTTTCAAGGATGCTGAACAAGTTTTTGGGTCCAACCTTAGGGAAATGTGCTGCAAATCTCTGATGAGAGGGCACGTTTTCAAAATGGCCGCCAAATTCCAGAAAACCGCATAAAAATATTAACAGATATCTGAGAATCAAAATGAATATCATTTGGGGTTGTCTTAATGCTATGTTATGATAACTGCCCTCGATGGCGCTTTTTCAAAATGGCTGCAAAATTCCAGTAAAAAGGACATAATTAAAGATAACACCAGCATTTAAGATTCAAATGAAATCAATGTTGGGGGTCTTATTGGAAAGTGTTGTTCCGTTATTCTAGCACTTGAACGTCTGCAGTAATACCACCGATTTTTTTCCAAAATGGGCAACCAAAGTCCATATAATAGCCGTTTGTTTGGGGGGAGGGGCGTTATTCCACCCCAATTTTGGGGCCATTATGCAAATAAAGTATAAATCAAATGGAGATGTTGGAAGGTATTCGTGACTATTTCAAGGATTGCTCAACATTTTTTCGGTCATAGCCCTAGCTGCCTTTACACATGTCGGTGCTGCTCTTTATAGTTTCGCTGGCGGGCATTTTGCTACAAGGCCCGCCACCCACAATGCGACAGTTATAATGGCCACTCTTACCTGGTCTACCTTTCTATAGGCATATTTTCTTTAACGCCACCCCCCCTAACATTGCTATGTTATTAATTTTTGATCCGGGTACATTCCTTCTTTATTAGCTACTGTATATTTAGCGTGCGCTATTTCGAAAGGCCTGATAAAGTGAATATAAATGTATTTCTACATTGGTTGATAAGTAATTTGATATAATTATAAATCGGGGGCATCCCCGTTAATACATAATTGGATCTCGGGCTCCTTGAGGGAGGATTACATGTTGCTATGATATTGCCCTATCTGAGGCTTATGCAAAAATTATTCATAGTTGTATGTATTACACAATCTACAGCACTAGTATTTAAAATCTGAAATGTAATAACACAACGTTATATCGACATTTGACAGCCAGTTTTAAAAAGCGCCCCTCTAGGAACATGTCTCACATTTATCATAAATTCTGATTGGTTGATAATAGCAGACACAATAATAGCAGTAGAAACAACTCCAAAATGATTTCCTTTTGTTCTCAGATTCTTCGCTGAAATACTTATATATGGTGTTCTGAACGGTGGCAGCCATTTGAAAACGCCATCTGTAGAGATTTCCCCAAATTGCTAAGAGGTGACGACCAAAAAAATCTTGTCAGCATCCTGAAAAGATAACCCAAAATACTTTCAAACATCTGCACCTTTGATATTTGATATAATTACTTTTGATTATTGTTAATTAGATAGCTGTTTAGCGTTAAAATGTCATTTCTGGGCATTTTAAACAGCCATTTGGAGGAGTCATCCACATTTCCCAAACGTTGGACATAAAAAATCTTGTTCAGCATCCTTACTTGGAATAGATTAATACAATTCAACCAAGCCTAAGAAACACCGACGAAATTGGCCATTTCATGACTCTTAGAGGGCTGTTTTGAGTCTTTCTTGTACTATGCAATTTATGGAATTTTGGCGGCCATTTTGAAAAGCGCCGCTAGCGAGAGTTCCCCACATTTCCGAGGTTAGACCAAAAAATACTTTGTTCAGCATTCTTGAAAATGTAAACCAAATCCTTCATAAACCATCTCACATCAATTTAGAATGTATCATTAATAAAGCATGAAACCGATACCAAAAAGGCTGAGTATACAGAATTTTGGTAAATTGTGAAAAGAGCCATCCAGGGTACTACCTGGCTTCAATTATTGAATTGAAAATAAAGACACAGCTATAAGAAACACTGAAATTTGATTTCATTTGGCTCTTTAGATGGCTGTTTTATAGCCTTAATATGAAAATTTTTCTGGATTTTGACGGCCATTTGAAATAAAGCGCCCTCTAAAAGGTACCTCTCATAAATCCTAGATTGAAATATCATTATTATAATAGAGAGCATCAGAATACCCCATTCGATTTCATGGGATCGCGATACCGTTTCTAGCTTAAATTATACCATTGTTAAGGATTTTGCAGCCATTTTGAGATAACCGCCCTCTAGCGGAGAGTTCCCCACAGTTCCCCGAGGTTGGACCAAAATAATCTTGTGTTCAGCCCATCCTTGAAAATGTAACAATTACTCCAAACATATTCACTTTGATTTATACTTGGATTCACTAATAATTAATTAAAACGGGCCCCAAAAGGTATTACACAGAATTTGGCAGCCATTTGAAAACGCGCCTCACGTTACGTATCATAAATTCTAATTTTGGAAAGCATTACACAATAATTAGCATTAAGAAAACCCCAAAATTGATTTCATATTAACTATTATATAGCTGTTTTTAGCTTTAATTCCATTTTTCTGGAATTTTGGCAGCCATTATCATGAAAGACGCCTCTAGCGAGAGTTCCACACATTTCCCCGCAGAGGTTGGACCCAAAATTATTCAGCACCATTGAAAATAAGAAACCACCTTCAAACGCTTCTCCCCAAAATTCTAGAATGGGACTATTAATTTTGAACCCTACTACTATCATTATAAAACGTTACATTGGTTGACGTTATAAAGTGATAAACCATACATATGTTAAAAAATTATGAAATTATGTTGTGTTAATATTTAGCATTTTTGATAAACTGAATATAAACGCAGATGCTCATGCCCAGCTTTTTGATTTTTTGGTGGCGGTTAATTCAAATGGAGTTAGTCTTGCCCATTGTAGTAGTGTGGCCTTAGCAACCGGCAGACTTATTCGAGCTTAAATTATTATTGAATTCTCTGTACGATATGGGTCTCAAAATGGTTTCGGGGTTTTTGTAAATCCCTTTTCATAAACATCTTTAATAACCCAGAGTTTTTCGGAACCAGAGATAGGATGCCATTGTGTTTTGCGTGTGGGCCAGCCAGATGACGGGGGGCTACCTGCCATGATAGATGTTGTGGAGCATCCCCGGTCGCATGGGGGGGGGGGAGGGGGTTGGAGCATGAGGGCATAGACATGTGCAAATCCTTAATGCATGGATATCTCATAAGTAATGAAATTCAAATAACTTCCAAGGGCCCCCCGTGGGTTGTTTGGTTGAGGCATGTGAAGGGATTCAATGTACTGGTACAAGTCTTGAACTGTTTTGATGTTGCACATACTTAAGTTATGTTCATGTGCTTGGAGAAAGATTGTTGGGATGAAGGGAACTGGTGGAGAGGATGCTACCCATTACGGGGAATGCATCATCTCACCTACTGATTTGGATGTTTTATCATACATCATCATGATAATATTGCTGCTGGATCGCCAGCTGTCACCACCCCTTTGGTTTACGGTATTCACAAACACTTTTCCGTCGTGTTACGAGTGTATTTATTGGATACGGTCGGACCCGAGAAAAAAAATTAAATAAAACCATAATAGATGTTGAATACCATTAGTGCCTAAACTTATTAATTATAGAAGATGAAAGGAGAAAGGAAAAGTCATGAGCCCTGGTGGGGGTCGGAGAAATGGCCCTTATGTTATATTCAGTGTAATAAAACCTTCGGAAAAAATCACCGTCAGTATTTCGGAACTATGACCCTTCGAATAATCACCCCATGTTTTTTTTTCGGAATGAGCCTTCGGAAAAATAACCCTTCGGAATAATGACCCCCTCGTGTATTTTCGGAACTATGAACCTTCGGAATAATAACCCTTCGGGAAAATAAATGAATAGGCACCGTTTAATTGGGGACGCGCCACTTGTTCAGTCCCGATCAGTTGTGATCTTGAAACGACGGCACAAGTTGTGAAATGTCGCTGTCAAGGAATGCTCGTCGATTGGTCGCCGGTTGTTGACGCCCAAACAGAAAGGTACAGTCGCGTAGAAGGACAAACCGCAACGCGACCCAACCTCTTTCCAACTACACAAGGCAAAATTGTAGTCAAAACGGCGCAATTTGTTGCAAACTTACAAAATTTACAAGACAAGAGTTGCTCACTGCCTAGCTGTAGGCGACAGCATCATAAAAATCAACAAGATCAAAGCATGGAGAACTGTAAGTTTTCAATCAGTCGCAGACCTTAGCACGACAGCACAAGTTGTGAATGGTGCTGTCAAAATTGCAAAGTCGCGAATAAAAAAAAATTTCCTTCTGTAGTCGCCGTAGTTTCGTTGCCGATCTAACATGTCCGTTGGCTTGCATCCTCTCTCCCGCTTGGAGCAGACCACATTGCCGACCACTTACCAACTGCACACAAACCACTAATGATGCGCGCCAAACCACTGGGACTCTACACAAAGCGTTTTTGTGCCTAGCTCATCACATTGTGATGAAGTACGCAGTTCGATCTCAACACTGTTAAAAATAAAACCTGTAAAAAAACAGGCATTGACTGGCAGCTGGGACTACTACATGCAGAACGTAAATGTGGAGTCGTAACATACCAAACCATTGCAGGGAACGTAAAAGAACGGCGTAGTCGTTACGCGTAAATCTCAGCTTAAACGTTATTGTTGTTTTTGACTTGTTTAAACAATATTAAGAAATTAAAACGTAATACAATCTGACCAAAAATTTTCACGTTGTAGTATGGCATCATACAAACGTTGTATTTACGTTACCACTTGGTTGTTAAAAAAAGTATATTTCAGGCAAACATTTTGAGAAAAAAAAGGAATAAAACAAAGGGAAAAACGTGAAGAAATAAAGCATCAACCCGTGTATACCCTTTATTTTATATGGGAATATACACATTCTAATTGGCACCACTTACTTAATCATCATGAAATTAAACTCAAATACATTGTATTACAGAGAATTCGAAGATCAAGTCCTAAACCTATCCACTACACTACACGACTTTAATGATAGCAGAGAGAGCTAAAATTAAATATTGTGTGTGGTGTTACTCCTTTTTTAAACATAATACAAAAAGGAGGAAAGGAGGTTTTTAAAACCATTTTAAAAATAATAGGGAAAATAAGATTTTGCATTTTTAATGACGTTAAGACATTATTTAACACATTATAGAGGAAAACTATGTTCATTAGTCGTTATTCTTACACTAAAACAAGTAGGTAAGTTACAAAAGAACGTAATATTACGGGAAATATAATAACGGTACCGGTCAGCGTATATAATACTACCTTTTTTTCAAAATGTGTAGTATGATTTTCTAGCCAATTTATTTACATTTTTTGCTTCCAAATTGTAGTTTTCTGTTAGGTCGAGGGTATAAGCGTGAAGATTATTGAATATTCGGGGTTTACCGTAATTTAGAAGGTAAAGTCTGGTAAAATTAGGAACATTTTTAACATGAAGACACACTTGCTTATTTTCTTGCTATTATGATTTATTAACACATAAGTTATTGGTTTTTTCGTATTTATTATTTACTCATTATTATTTTCCACTCACCCAATCATGCTTTTCTTAATTTTTATTATTTGTGCTTTTATTGCCTTTCAGTATTGTGGCTGCCATATCTCTTGTAGTCCTTCCTCCATGTTTATTTTTTCTGCTCCTGGATAGGCGGATTTAGGGGGGGGGAGCACCCGGCGCGCCGCCCCTATTTTGTGCAAACCCAAAGTGCGCCGGGCGCCTTGTAGAGGTAGAAAAAATGGCCTTTTGCCGCCAAGGGCGCCGGGCGCCATGGATATCCAGGAAAATGGACATTTTTTGGGAGCCCTTGCGACACCAATTGTAAAAATTTTCCGGCTCGCTGCGCTCCCGTGTAGACAACAATTTGTTATCAATCTGTTTGAAATTCCTGAAGAGCAGGGGGGTAGGGGGTGGTACTTTCTTTGTATTCTTTTTGGTTGCTCTGTGCTTGAAAAAAAATATAAAAATATAGGAGGTTGGCACTCGCCATCCCCCCCCCCCCCCCCCCCCGCTCTTCAGAATTTTAGAACCGAGTGAAAAAAAAATACATTGGGTCTACCCGGCGAGCGAAGGAGCGAGCCGGAAAATTTTAAAAGCGAATAGTGACGAGCGCCCCACCCTCCTTTGAGAATCATGGAGGTCCGCCTTCTGCATGGGGACCTGTTTCTAACTCACGTGTATTCCCAGGCGGTGATGAAGGTCATTAATCGCAGCTTTTGGTCACAGCGACCACTTCTGACAGGAAACAAAATTTGTTTAAGCGCATGCGCATTATCAAATTAGCTGCTAAAGAGAGCGCGCGTGGCGCTTCAATCAGCTAGTAAAAACTCCACGCGAGTACGATCTACACACGCTTTTCCGCAAAGTCTCTGCGTTGTAAACCACCGCCCTGCTTCATGCGTGCTCGTGCAGGAGGGTATTGTAAACAATAACATTCAGCATCTTCCAATTTATCTTTGACTCTTTTCTATTTTTGAGCATCACAAAAATTAGTGGGAGAATGGTGCTTTTGGACTATTTAATTTTCATGTTCATTGATTTTAGAAAGTTTGTCAACATATTCATATATTTAGAGAAATGAGGATGTAAAAAATCATGGTATCTGGGTCATTCAAACTTCATTGCCAGTATTGGGAGATAATGTGTGTTGTATGTAGTTTTGTTGAATGTTAGAGTCCTCTGGTGTTCAATTGAGTCCGAGGGAGGTCCAGCAGGTTGAGTCGCGGCGAAGTCCGAGTCCATGGCATGGGGCCCCGAGGTCGAGTCCATGGGGACCCGCGAGACCGAGGCCACCGAGCATGAGTCCAAGTCTTGAGTGACTCGGACTCGCGAATTGAGTCCGGACGAGTTCTGCTGTTCTAAACTCCACATCGTAGTGCTCACGCCCCCTGCGTCACGCGTCAAATCGGCAACGCGTCAACGCTCGTCACGCGTAAAATCTGCAACCGATTGCATCAAAATCATGTCATACAGGATTAGGACGAAAACACTGAGCGGAATGTTCCAGACACCCAGATGTCATGTTCACAAGGAATGTAAGACCGAAAACATTACCGTGGGGCTATCTACACGGGCACCAGATCCGCATCAAGGTAGGTGGTACTTCCAAGATCCAGATGTTGTGAACGTGCGTTGGACTGTCTGAACGATGCACATTTTCATGCGGCTTGCCATTACAGCATGATTTTTGCGACAAAGGTCAATTCTGATTCGCCGTAAGTGCGTGCACGTCGGTGCGTAATGGAATCGCGCGTTATATTATGCGTGACACTGTTTGTGATGCAATAGAAACCGCGATAGACGCGTGTTCCGTCCGCACTCCCATATTTCGATCTCAATTTGAGGGTGGACGTCACATTTGCGCGTTAGGTTTTGCACCCGAGAAAACGCACGCGCTGGCCTTTCCATCAACACGCACGTGAATTAAGGCAGCACAATCGAAATGCTAAGCAATGCAGAGTCACGTCATTACTAGCGTCCACCTCAATGAACTAAACGGACCCCGAGTTATACGCTGTGGGGATCTTGTGCATTGTGCAGTAACACGATACTCGTATGTATGTAATACACCATGCATGCAGGCTGCACAGTCACAGTGGCCACATTTGATTCGCTCGTTTAGATCCCCAGTAAGTAAATTTGTGAGCATGAAGAGGACATTTTTGACAGAAACACATGTATCAGGGGTATAATGGTACACTTTGAACTAGTAAGTGCCATATGTTTCCAATCACGACAATACACATCTTGATCATCAAAATCATCAGTGCATGCCAAGACTCCCCGCCTTGCTTCAATACAAACCAACTACCATGCTCCGGCTCGGCTCGGCAATGGGTGACGAGCTAAATATACTAGTCGATCTCTGTAACAAACATCCCCTACGCTACTTTATCTCGTCCCATGCAAACAACAACTACTTGTGGTCTGCGACGTAAGAGATCGGCAAGGCAATTTTGAAACTAAAGATCCCTACAATATCAAATTTACAGTGCTTTTTCTCATTTTCTCAATTCTTCATCCAACTCCTTTGGTTGGAGGAAAAGTTGCTGGCTCAAAATCGACTGTTTCCTACTATATCCAAACGTGTAGAGTCTGTTTGGTAATTAAATGTATTGATATGGCCAGTTGAGTCGATTTTATCGATATTCGCCATTGGTCTTAACGTATATTTCCACCTCTAATCCCAACTTCATAACGAACATTAATGACCTTCGCCGCCTGTGTATTCCGGTACTACCTGATCTATATGCGCATACCTTTCTGTTATTTTCTTTGTACCTTGGGTTTTTTCTAAGTATTTTTTATTATGCTTTTCTATTTAAGGTTTTTACCGTTGTTGGCACTGTGTGAGCCTGACTGTATATAAACTGTACAATCGTATTAATACTGTGAAGTTATCAATGCTATTCAAGTAAGTTTGGTAGATCTTTTCATCATAAAATGTGTTTTATGGCATATTAATGACAACAATTGCTATTTTGAATGTTCTGGTGACATATTTCCCTTTAATCATATTTTGGATGACGGTGAATTTTTGTCTTTCAATACGTTATGTTAGCATTCTCTGATTATACTAAACTGTTAATATATTTCAACCCTTTTTTATTCGCTTGGTGTAATGATAATGTATCGGTTGATATCTCTATCTTGTGTATCAAATTCCTGTAATTATGTGTTTGATCCCTCTATGACTTTAAATTACCTTCTAAATTCGGTTTCTCTGTTGTACAATCTAAAGGCACGCAGTTTCAATGAAGAACCCAATGGAAAAATCAATGACTTTTAAATATTTCAAATTTAAACTTTACTTTCTCAGTTATTGCCCTTTCCGAGACCTGTTCAGGATGACCACTCCAATGCTTATCGACATGTAATTATACATGATTAGCGTCCCAGAAGGGTCGAGAAGAAGTGGCGTACTACCCTTTACATTAATAACTCCTTATAGTGGAGGAAGCTAGGACCCCAGGGCAAACATCATCGTTTACCCCTCCACAGAAAAGGTTTGACACCTTGGTATAGTTAGTATGGACCCTCTTACATCAATGCTAGGTAGGTATACTCTCAAATTGTGGTGTCACTTTTTCAATAGGGCAAAAGTTCAAGTTTACACAGGGTCAACTTTTAAAATGCTCAATTTCATGTTGAAATGCATGCCATATTGTCGTCTAGTCATGAGGATTCCAAAAATGTATAGTTTGTAACATCTAGGATCATTGGTTTTGGGAGTTAATAGGGTAAAAATAGTTAAAATGGTAAAAAGGTCCAAGTCTATGTGTACAGGGGTATAATCGGAAGGTGCTCAAATTGTTGAAAATGATTAGAAGTGGTTCATATAGCTAAGAGTCAAAATAAGGAATAGTTTGTACCATCTGCAAGGCATAGTTACCATGTTATGGGACCAAAATAGGCATAGGTCAACATTAACAATTGGTGTTGACCTCTTTGACCCTTATCTCCGTTAAGGTAAGCCTTTAACATAATAAAAATATACCTTTAGGAGGCCTCTGACCTAAGGCAATATTGCAAGTTATTTAAATATTAATCAGATTAAATTTTAATGTGAACCCCTGTACAACTCGAGAATTGCATTTTTTACCCATTTTATCCTTTTACCATATAACTCAAAACCAATGGTTCGTAGGGGTACAACACATTTTTGGAATCCTTCTGATTAGACGGACAATAGGAATTACATTTTCACTATGGACTGGGGGGCATTTTAAAAGTTTACCCCTGGGTAAACTAAATTGGCCCCCTATTGAACAAAGTGATACATAATTTGAGAGTACTACATACCTAGCATTGATTAGAGGGTCCATACTTAAACTACCAAAGGTGTCAAATTTTCTGTAGTGGGAGGTAAACGAACTCCTGAAATAAGGCCCCCATGTATCTGCTCCTCCCTCTGATTAACATTTAAGGCTCGGTCGACCTAGGTTTAATTCCAAACAACAGTGGTTAATGGAATTGATACAATCTGAATCAGCATTGTAGAAATAATTTTGCATCATTCTAAGAATTAATTGTTGGTACCATATATCGTGCCCATCGTACTGATATTGATGACTTCAATTCTGGACTTGTCCAACTGTTTAGATCGTATATCGCGTTGAGAATAAAATATGTTATATTTATGGTGACTTCAATTTTGATATTCACCAATTACAATTACGTGATACTAAGGTTAATGATGTTTGTTAATAATTTATTCACCATATGCATCCTCTAATTGATCGCCCTACACGTATTGTAAGAAACTCAGCGAGATTATCGATAATATTGACTAATGTCTCAGTAGGAAGCAGATTAAATCTTTTTATTTTATAAACATTAGGACGGTAGCCAGGCGAAGCCCCAATGTAGTGCACCAACAACACTTAAGATGAAGGGGGGCCTAAATACCTAATTGCGACCCAAAAAAAATAGAACACAAACAAGATGGAACATAATGAAAAACTCAGGGAGACGAGACGAATGAAGCATGGACAAACAGGCTAACAACAATGAGCCCGAACAGCTGAGTGAAAGCTAGGGAAAAGAAGGAAGAGTGATCAAATGCATCTGGAAGGTGGTTCCATAATGAGGGAGCACATGGGTAGAATAACTTCTGCCTAGACTAAGAGGCGGGGAAAGAGAGTTGAGAGAGCACAACTGTTAAGATTCCGGAGACAAGACGGGGATGGAGGGTAAAAGGATTAGGTGAGGAGCAAAGGTTGTGGAGAATCTTGTAACAGGTGACAAATAGTACAAAAATCACGGCGTTTAGAGAGAAGGGGAAGTTACTTTTGATGAGAAGAGCGTACATGAGTAAGATTCCAGTCCTGGTAGAATGACCACGGAACGCAAACCGATGGGTTGCCTCAACTCTATTGGTAAGTGCTGCGTTGAGTGGGTGATAGGTGATACATTCATATTCCAGGATAGGGCGGACCAGAGCAGGTATAAGATACGACGGGTAACAAGGAGCAGCACTATGGAAGGACCTGTGGAGAAAACCAATGGTTTTTCTGGCTTCTTACAAACAATGATCAATATGAGAGGTTCCAAGACAGATACTGGAGATCAAATCCCAGAAATTTCACAGAAGTGACTCTTTCAATAGGGCTGCCAATTCGGAAAGGGTAGGTCAGGAAAAGGGTCTCTTTTGGTGCAAACAACCATTGCTTTGGTATTGGTGGCATGGCTGTTAGGAGGTTGGCACAAAAAACAATGATGGATCAGTTGGAAGTCAGCAAGACAGAGTTATTAAGAACGGGTTGCTTAGAGTGTGTATCATACAGGCATACAAACCAGGGGCACTATCTGTGGTTTAAAGGAAGAGCAGAAAATCATTGGCATAGATAAGAAAAAGAGGAGGTCCAGGAACAGAGCCCTGGGGAACACCGGAAAGAACAGGAGCTGGATCTGAGGAGACAACATGTACAGCCCGGTGGAAGCGGTTGGATAAGTATGACCTAAACCAGGACAGAAGAGGACCTGTAATTCCCACAGACCTAAGCTTCAGCAAGAGGGGACCATGAAGGCCACTTTATTCAAAAGCTTTGGTCAGGTCATAGGGCAACGGCAATGCTTTTGTGATTTCAAGAGCTTTGTTACCAGTCATGAAGAGCCGTGATGAGGGCATCAGATGTAGAGGAGTCGGAAGAGAAAATCAGAACTGATGTCAGTGAGGATGTTATTATCTTTCACGTGCTGGAGCATATGTGTGGGATAATTTATCCTAGAAGTTGCCATGATAGGTTGTAGAGAAATGGGGCGATAATGGAAGCGAATGGGGAATCACGGATTTGAAGATGGAAATCACACGAGACAATTTCCAGGCACTGGGGATGGAACAGTTGATAGAGAAAGGTTGAAGAGCTCACATAAGATTGGTGACACAGATGCAGCAGTATTCTTCAACATCAGACTGGTTATGCCATCCACACCAGCAGAGAGTTGTTGGCAAGCTTGCAAATGAGTGGTGAATTTTCATCAGTTGAGCACCTGAGATGAACAAGAGGGGAGATATCATTTGTACACGGGTGCAAGCAAAGCCTGGGAAAAACTCATCCTTGTTGAAGCATTCTGAAAAGAAACGACTAAAAGTGTTGGCAATGTCCAATAGGGGTATTGGCAAAACATCCTTGTAGTGATGTTATCAGGAAACAGATGACTGGCCAGACGAGACCTTTAACAAAGCCCCAAAAGCGTTTGCCAGGGAGTTGTTGGTGAGAAGGCTGTCAAAAAAGGATATTTAGCAGATGTGAGCTGATTTGAAGTTTATTTCTGGGCATTTGGTATTTCTGATAAATGGAATACCACTTTGTAATTTTCCATTTTTAAACAAAGCATGTTGCTTCTGATCAATTGACGAAGTACAGAATTCAGCCAAGGTGGGTCCTTGGCTTTACATTTAACTGTCCATTTGTGGAACAAATCAGACATAGTTGGGCATGAAAAACTATGAAATTATTCCAAGCAAAGTTAAAATCACTACTTCATCAAAAAGTAAAATCATCTAAACACATGTAAGCTATCCCAATCAGGCCTTTTACTATAAGCAAAGTGGCCGTTTTTGACTGATCTGGGGTTGGACGGTGGATACATGAAGTGCAGTAGTATGAATAGAACATGAGACATGGCACTAATGGAGATAAATTACTTCCATCACTTATCCAAAATGGGGTCATTGTATAAATGTGATTCATTAATGATGGGTTGACCAGACCAAAAAAGGTGGGTGGGAGATGGTGGATGTAGACTAATCTGGATTTAAAAAATGGACAGTTGATCAATAAGATAATGAGATGGATCCAAAAAGGTTAGGTTTAAAATCACCAAACAAACAATCAATTTGGAATCGAGTGATCCAGAGCGCGGGCTTGAGCCACACACTGGCACTGAGTGGGGCGGAGGGAGGGGAGTTTTGTGTTACGGTATGGTGGACGGTAATATAGACAGATTTTGAGGGTAAATTTTTCAAGAAAACATTCAGCCCAGATCATTTCACAGTTGGAAACATTAAGGGGTTGTAAAAACGGGGTTTCATGGAATTGTGTATAACAAACAAAACACACCACCCCTGGTGGAAACGGGTCACTACTCGTAAACAACTGTATTCATTATCTAAGAGTAAGAAGAAGTTCAGAGTCTGATATATTACAATTAACCATGGCATGTGTTAAAGTAATTAATCCGAATTTTCGTTAATGACAGACCGATCATTATCCACGTTTTCCAAAGAACTGATGCTATTCGAATGACATGAACGCGGTCCTACATATATTATAATCGTTATTTGCCACAGAATAAAAATTGTTTTAAAAACTCTCTCGAAATCCCAATTGGGATCAGTCATGAAGACCACTACCCACACAGGCCTATCTAGGGTTTTACGAAATTTATTGATTTGTATAATCGTTCTTTCCCTGTTCGGCGCAAACGCATCACTAGTGCTAAAGATCACCCACATAAGCCATGGGATAACTAGGCCATCTCAAGTCAATATAGAAAGGACAAAACTCTATCGCAAGTATAGATCATCTCAGACTGCCTATGACAGTGCCCTGTCAATGTATAAGAACAGCATGACTCTATATTCGATGCATCTAAGAAGCGTTTACTACTGTAAACTTGCTTGATGTCCACAAATGCAATCTTAAAAGACCTGGGGTGTATTGAATGATCTTTTAGGTAACAAAAAAGAACAGCATTTGCCCGATTCCTTTGTTATTTAATGGCCGGTTATTTCTGATCGCAACAAATCGCGAAGGGACTAATGACTTTTTTGTAAATAGAGGGAACCAAATTGGCAAAGCAATATCCCCTCACTTCATACAATTATTGATTTCCGTGCCTCAGTTCCCTCGCCAATACACCAATATTTCTTTCGCCAACTGATGGTTCTGAATCGTTGATATTGTTATCATTCAATTCCGGATCTAGTAGTGGGTATGATGATAATTAAACCTGATATGTCAAAACCGTTTAATTGATTTGATTTAAAACCCCGTTATGTCATATATTTAAATTTATAGATAATTTCGGGAGTTGTGACCAGTGATCTTAAAGTTGCACGCGTTGTTCCTATATATTAAATCTGTGACTCTGCTTTGATTAATTAATTATCGCCCTATTTCTGTTTTGCCTGTGTGTTCTGAAAAATATTCGCCTGTATTATGCATAAAGGTATATAACTTTCTGAAAGCTTTAATATGTTCATAACTGTCAATTTGGTTTTAGGAAGAAATACTCATCCTACAGGGCGCTCCTGAATGCTTATGACAAGATTGTTACAGACTTAGATAAAGGTATCTACCATACCGTGGGTATCTTTGGACCTCCAAGGCCTTCGACACAATAGATCCTAATATCCTTCTTGCTAAATACATCATTATGGTGTCGAGGAAGTGCTTTGAGTGGTTTCAAACGTTACCTTACCAATAGATCACAGTATGTTGTTTTAAATGGCGGCAAATCTGCTTTTCATACCGTCAAATGTGGTGTGCCAAAGGGGGGTCTTTGTTAGAGCCCTTACTTTTTATTATTTTCTTGAACGATATTGCATTTTCTTCTAAAAAAACTACTCACTTGGTAACGTATGCCGATGAACTAATGCAAAAACTCCCAGAATTATATCAATAGTGTCCACCGAGAGGGGGACAATCTTTGTATGGTTCAAAGCTAATAAGTTTGTCCTTAAATATAGATAAACCAATTACATTATTTTTAAAAATCGTTATAGTAATCGTGTGTATAATGATTTAAAAACATATGTTTGATGTTGTGTGGAGATTTCTAGAGTTTCAAACACAAAATTTCTGACGTTATTTTTGATTGATCCCTACTTGGTTCCAAAAACACACTCTAATGTGTAATATTCTTATCAAAAGATTGTGGTATTCTGTATCGGTTAAGAGATTTTCTCACTTCCGAAAGTTTATTCTCGGTATAACACTTGGTGCTTCCGCACTATCGTAGTGTAACCTTATTATGGGGAGATTTAATAACAAATCTTAATATTAATCATTCGCAAACAGAAAAAATCATGGTCATGTTCAATCCCAATGGCTTGCACACACCCCCCTCTTTTAAGAAGTTTAAAACCTTAACTATCTATGATATTCATTTAAAATGATTCTTGGTTTATTTATGCATAACTATCTTGTAATAATCTCCCTAACAATTTTACAAAATTAACTTTACTACAAATAGAAGACAATTCATATTTACCACACTTCGCATTCCTTACTTTACCGTCCATGATTATAAACTTTAGGTATGATTTAGCCAGAAACGCAATCGAAGACAAGGGCCTCTGCATTGGAATACATCAATCCGAGTTTAGAAACGCAAAGTCTGCTAACAATTTCAAGAAAGATTATAAGAATTTATCTCTTATCACTTTACCGGTAAACGTTCTCGCTGTACATTATTCAATTAAGTATTTATCATTTATTGCCATAATCATGGCAACTTGTGTTTCCCTTACAGTTTTGTTTGGATCTGTATTGCACTTTCATTGTTCCGTCTGGTGTTTGGAATTTGTCTGCACTTAATTAGCGTAATTTTAGATAAAGTAATGGTATTTATATTTGTACCATTTATCTGGGTGACCTTTTATGGTTCGAGCTTTTGCTCTTGTTTGGGTTCTCTCCACCATTGTATGTTATTTTCAGTATCTGATTTTATCTGGTGAAATGAAAATAAATTGAAATGGAGTTAGCGGGTCAGAGTCGCCGATTTGAAAAATCAGGAAGTTGGTGTTTGACCCATACAATATGGCGGGAACCAATGCATACACCTTGTCCAACAATAGATCTGTGTGGAATATGTGCACCAGCAGATATATGCATTGTTTCCGCCAGATTGTAGAGGTCAAAATCAACTTCCGTTGTTTTCACTCGGCGGACCATTCACCTGTGCGGCAGCCCTGCATCCATGTGTAGAGGTCGTGGCGCGCCAACTCATCGGCGACCGCTCCAAAACTGCTCGCTTGTGTTCAAGCTGACCTTTCCGATTCCAAAACCGCCACGATTTTTTTTTTAAGCTGCTTAAAAAAAAAAATCGTGGCGGGTTTTCTCCAATTTGCCACCGTACCCCGACACACAAGACTGCACAAGGGGAATGTACATGACCAGCCCAGACTTGGCACAAAACTATACATGAAAAGCTTTTGTCAGAAAAAAATGAAAAAAAAAATGGGAAAAAGTGGGCCAATATGCAAAAAAAAAAAAAAAAAAAAAATCCGCATTTCGCATAGATTTTTCTAAATATTCTTAGTATCTCACTATTGACAACGATATTGTAACAATTGTTGGGCTATACAAATCCTAAACATCAAAACTTTATTCCCGTGGACCAGTCCAGAAACAACGAAGCTGGACAAAACTCTAACTAAAAAAAGCACATCCGCATATTGTACAAACTCAACCTCTCTCACGGCAACCCACTCTTCTTGAATTTAAAACTTTAAAAAGATTTGGCAAAAACAAAACTTCAAACTGTCTTTTAATGTATCGCCTTATCCAGAAAGATCTTCCAATTCATTTAAGTTTCTTTACCAAAATAGTGAAATTTCATAAATTATAAGCGCAAGACAGCTGCTAATCTTATAAGATCCTAAATACCGTTATCATTAATTGACTTCCAAATCTAATTACGGTTCTGCACTGTTAAAAAAACTGTAAAACATAGCTTTTGGACTGGCGCTCTACCTCACAAAGTGCAGAACGTAAAATAAATGGAGCCGAAAAATACGAAAAACCATACAGGGAACTTAAAATAACGGTGTGAAATCTCAACTTTAACGTATTGTTAGTTTTTGACTTGTACAAACATATTAAGAATTAAAACGTTATATTTATTACAATCTTTATGACCAAGCTTTCACGTTGTAGCTATGACACATCATACAAACGTATACGTCACCACGTGGTTGAAAAAAAGTTACATTTCAGGCAAACAATTTTGAGAAAAAAAAAGGCAAGAAACGAAGGGAAAACGTGAAGAAATAAAAATTTAACCCGTATACCGGTATACTTTTTATATGGTAATGTACATGTTCTAATGTCACCAAGACTAATCACATTCATATCATGATGAAATAAACCTAATAAAGTACATTACATAGATTCGAACCAGGGCGGTCATTCCCGAAAGTGGTCTTACGACAGTCGTTTTAGCCTCTTTCTGTCGCAATTTTTGCGTGAAGTTCGCGCTTACGAATTTACTGCCGTTTACCGAAATTAGTATGCCACTTACGAATTTCCTCAAAAACTTACGAAAAAAATTTACGTCTGTCGTAACTAGCACGTACGCTTTTCCACGACTGTTCATGCGTTCCTGAAACATAACTGCGTCGCAGGATTCTCGTCAAGTTACGCAAATTTTCTACGTCTTACTCGAGTGACGTAGACTTGGATATAACGGATACATGTTGATATAATGGACATTTGGAAGAGTTAGTATTCGTTAAAGGGGATGTGCGGCTGGGAGATGATGTAGAAAGACTATTACAACCATCTTGAACAGTGGGGTACACCCATGAAAAGTTAGGGATGCGCCTCTCACTGAACGACTTTCTTTGTTTGTGTTTGGTTTTGGGGGAGTTGTATAGCGTGGTGGGGTGTGGGGTTGTGTGTGTGTGTGTACGTGTTTTTTTGTGGGTGTTTTATTTTGTTTTGTTTTACAATTTCAAACAAAAAAAAAGATTTCTTTTTTTTAATAGAAATATGGTCTCTTTTGTATATTTCAACGCAAATTTTTTTAGGGGTGTTCCAAAAGACATCCCGCGTTTTCAGCATATCACCCATACTTAATTCCAAAGTTGAGTTGATTCCCCTTCCCCAAGTGAAAAGTATGTCAGATAGGAAGTGATTTTTGGGATTACTGGGACAGTAGGGGTATATATTAATCTTTTTACCTGGAATGGCCAGCGCACCACAAGTGTTGAAAAAAAAAAAACAATGCGCGATTGGCCGGAATTCGACAACCTGGCGACCTCCGTATAACTAGTGACGGCGCTATAACCAACTGAGCCCACAAAGGGACTGGGTTGATAGACGAGCGAGAGATACCCTTTTATAGTGTAGGGTTCGAAAGGTGTCATCGCTTTCCTAGCGGATGATAGCATCAGAACGGTATATTTACATATTACAATACATTTATACAACATTGTGTGCGCTGGCCATCTCCTGGAAAAGATTAATATATACCCATCCTTGTCTACCTGGAGAAACTAAAGTAGTTAAAATTCAATGAGTGACAGGGGGTCTCAATGTGAAAATTATATTAAAAATGTAGGGTGAATTTCCATTACTTAACGTGAGGCCTAAGGAATGTATACGTGTGGTTTATGTACTGTCGGCCTAGATGAACACATCACCACGAACATCCGTATATGTTTAGCTTAAAGGCAGGGCCCAGAGTTTCAGGGCTATTGAGATAAATTTTATATGATTAATAATGATTAAAACCTAGCGTATAGACCAACCTTGGCCATTGTAAGAAAGTAAAAATATATTATTGTGAGGTGTTGCTTGTTAAATAGGTTAATGATTAAATTACTGTCTACAAGAATAACTGCTCCTCGGGCATGAGTATATCGACACACAACTATATTAGCCCATGTTATCTAAAGAAGACGAAAAACTAATAGGCCTTAACCCAGATATGTGTCCTGCTTTGAGGATATACAAATATACGCGAGATGTCATAAAGCGTCTTAAAGTGTTAATGGACCTAATAGAGAGAATGGACGAACAACGCGAAAACCACCTCGATTACCATTCATCTCGACAAAAAGCTAGGCATCGATGTGTAGTCATGTGCATACACCGAGGCGTTTGTGATCTATATCTCTTTGCCCGGTCGATGCAGTGAAATGTGGAAAAGCTTTCCACAAAACTTTGTAATTTGACCGGATGTTGTGACCTGACTGTAGGGGTTTTTGGAAAGTGCATAGTACATTCAATTTTCATCTTTTTTTGGCAAAATTGTTGACACCAAAGAGATGGATTTTTTTTTCAGAAAATACCGAAAATCCCATCAAAATCCGTCATTCCTTTTGGGTGGAGATAAGACTGTAGAAAAAAGCTTGCATTTTTGGTGATTTTGTGACCCGTATTGTAAAAATCTCTGTGTGTGAAAATAATATTGAAAAGTTCCGATCACTTACGACTCTTGAGAAACGTGTAGAAAGTTCAATGTTACCCTTGTAACCAATGTTTACCTTCTGAACTGGCTGCACACGACCAAGGATGCACACCCCAGAGACCGGCTCACCGGGGTTACTTGTACCTCGAATCCACAAAATTGCAATTTTTAACTCCGGTTATGTTGAATTTGTTTACCGCTGTGGCTGTTGGATAGTCGAACCATGTCGAACTGAGTTCCAAATGTAGTTCATCTGAAATATGACTGTTGATAGCATTACCATATACCTAATAAATGTTTTCAATTAAAATAATGAACCCTCGTCTTCCGAAGGGGGGGGGGGGGTTGTTACCGCTCTCATCTATTCTTTTCGCCCAACTAAAACCCGGTGTCAAATGAGTTAACATGTTAATGTAATTACCAAAGGTGACATTCTATGCTACGTTTCATGCCCCCATTAAACCACTACTCGGGTATAGACAAGTAAGGTTGATCCTAAAGGATGGAGATGGTGGCACTCCCCACCCCCTTTTCAGAGGGTAAATACCACACGCTAGTAAGCCCGTAATATCACAGAATTTGATTTTAGTAACAATGATAGCAGGTCCTCCTCTGTCCTTGATACCAAAATGAATACCCACATACTAACATGTCATAATGGTGCCATAATGTATCTACATGATGGAAAATGTGTAAGTGTTACAATATTATTTTTGATAAAAAAGTAAAAAACAGAAAAATATCAATGTTTCTTCCTATGGTGCATATTTTGAACTTTTTCCTTTGAACGTCTAGTGACGTCCATCGTTAGTTTCTACATATTTTGATACCACTGAAATAGTAACGTTAATAAACTCTAAGCTATCCTGTAGGTACCAAATTTTAATAGGAATTGGATGGTCTGTCAAGAAAATTCAAGCGAAGGCCGGTCAGCCCTCCTGCTGAGAGGTTATTATCGCATTATCTTAAGCCGATAAATGGGGATTTTAATACAAAGGGGCAACGTGATAGGGTCTTTGAAACTATGTGTTGTTGGGTACCTTCCTCTATTACGTCATGTTGTTATGAAGATGTGATCTTCACTGCGACATGATTATTATTAGCTGTTAAGCAAGGGTTGGGTACAGCTTGCAGCATAAAGTTTACAGCCAAAGTAAAACCCTTTATAACCTATTTTGCTAAAAGTAAAACAAATCATTTTAATATCGGTTATCATCAATAACTTGACCCTCTAACAAGTATATTTCTCATTGCTCAAAACAAATCTTAAAACACTTGAACAACGCGAACTGTACTAATCATTCAAAATATATATATACTTGTCCATATTTCAAGAACCCATATTTTTAACTGCCGTGATTTACCTAAATGGAACATCTTGTTATATAGGCCTATGTTATATTTATTTAGAAAAACTTTGACAATATCGCGCATGTGCCAAATTAGTATTTATTGCATCTTGCATAATTAGATTTTAAAAAATGTACATTTTACCTTTAAATGTATGGGTAGCTATCATGTTGTTTTACACATATTTAAATTTTGTAAATTACATTTTCTTTATAACAATAAGAACCCTTTTCGTGACATATTATATATTTCATGGTAAGATTTTATAATATTTTTAGATGCTATTTACTTTTACTATCGATTAGATAATAATTAAATGCTTTAATTGCACAATAATTGTGGAATTAGAGATGAAATCTTATTTTCCTTTTTTGAGTATGAGTTTTTAAAGAAAAAAAATAACATATAGCAGCTTGAAAAACAATAAAATACATACGAAAATGAAAAAGATTGCAGTTTGCGAAGTTCCATTTGCGATCATAACTTTTGAATGGAAGCCTCCGCATTGTCGTCAAACAAAGCAATAGAAATGTAATTTTTCCCCAGTTCAATTTGTAGATTTTATTTTTAGCCCCTCTGACGGGATAATTCCACCTAAAACCAGTAAGTTACAAAGAACGTAATATT
>JAMKCH010004985.1:0-33617 GCA_023653785.1 Ophioderma brevispina
GAAAGGCCAAGATATTTTTTCGAACATGTTCTCACAATTCCAGTCAGAAATTTGGTGGTTGAAGCATTATATACACCTCACACAAAATACTTACTACTTATTATGATAATATCAACAGATACATTGATTGCATGACACTTCGAGACACATAGTATGACATTTGAAAATAGGTTTAAGAGCATGTGCTGCATATTCATGGGCATAGCTCGAATCTTGGAAATGGTTAAAACATATTCATATTTTAAATGGGACCTTGCGAAATTAGTGAGGACCCGTGACGTTTAGAGTTAAGGGTCCCAGGGACCCTGGATTTTATTTCTATTTCAGAGCCTGAATTTAGCAGTCTATTTATGGGTACGTCAGCACAGGTATAGTCTATGACGCCTGTGACAAAAGTCTATAATATTGAAATCTCCCTTGTGGAACGTAACTCTCTTTTTACAGTCGATTTTATTTTATTAATTTAGCCCCCGTGTATCGCATAAAAACGTTGCAGGCAAAATAAAAATAACGACTGAAAGAACCGACTATCAATGTACTCACTGGTTTCTGAGAATTGTTGAGGCAGCCATTTTTAAATAGGGCTGTCTTTCAGAAACGGGGAAATACCCACGGAAATCGCTTCCAATCACTGTCATCTGCGTTAAATAGGCCATTATCTTCTTATGATCTAGACCAAAATTCATCGTTTGGGAGCTAAACCAACAGATGTGTTTAGATTTTCGAAAGTTCACGCGGTACTAAAAAAGGACCATCGCCATCTTGGCATCGGACAATACCGCGCCTGCGTGACTCCTAGTATGAACTAATCAAAAATGACGGTCGTTGATCATTTGCGATCTTGCCAGACTTACCCATAATCCCTCACGAGTTGATCATCGTATGCAAAAGTGCCGAATTTGCTGCCAACTTTAACCATAATTTCAAAAATTCTAGGGGTGTCCTAGAAAGATTATGTCACCATTTGATGTAGAAATATTTCTTGAGAGATGACAGTTTTGTTTCAGGGGGACACCCCTAGGTTTAATGGCATTTAAAATTTTGCTTCTCATTTTAATGTGAAGCACGTGGTGAAGCAAAATTGGCGCTGCCGTGTTGCCAAGTTTAATCGTGTTACACGATTGTAAACGTGTACTTGTGAGCTGTTTTTGTGTTGTGACAGGCAGCTAGGAATAATTACGCGACGTATCGTTCTGAACGGGGTATCATATAATAATGAAATGGATATGGGTACGGTGTAAGGCTGGCGCTTTCCAAACCCGGCCCCAATGTCAATCAATTTTCTGCCCCTCGTCTAAAAGGGTGACAACTTGTCAAAAATAATAACCTCCACCAAAATAAAATTTATTCGGATGTCGGCAAGGGAGCCCCCATGAGCGTTAGGGGCGGCACCAGACTTCATGTTGGGGAAAACCGGGGGAGTGGAAGTTACTTTTGGCCCGGGGGGGAAACTTCTAATTTTGGCCCGCAAAAACTTCCAAATGTTGCCAAAATCGCTGATATTTTCCCAAAAAAATTGGAGAATGATGATTTTTGCCAAAATCCCGCATTTTTTCTTCTGGCGGTGTGGGGGGGGCACTGGGGTCAAGAAAAAATTTAGGGGGACTCAACTTACCCCCTGCCCCCTCCCCCGCTGGTGCCGCCAATGAGGAGCCGTAACGTTTTGGACACTACATCAATAGGACGTTTGTTGTTTTTGACAAACACAAAAAATGTGTGATATTATCCACAAAATGGTCAAAAAAGGTCCAGTTTTTGCTAATTGTTTTGATAAAAAGGTCCTAAATTAGAGAAATCTTGACAAGAAAGTCTACTTTTTGTGTGAAATGCTCAAAACTCAAAAAGGAAATTTTTAGGGACTATGAGATAATGAAGTCTCAAAAAAAAAAAAAAAAAAATTCCTATGGCGCATTTCAATAAATTCCAATCACCAGTATATTGAGCAAATGACACCCCCTTGATTTGTAGTATGATTTATGAATACCCAGAACAGGAATAGTAAGCTGTCGTAACATGTGCTCGTCCAAGGCTACTGAACAGCCCTTGGTAGATTAGCATGCCCTGCCTCATAGTAGCATACCAGCTTATAAGTAGTTTGTAGGAAGTGTATTGTTGTAAGTTCAAGCCTTTATAAACCGAATAATAGTGTCATAGTTATTCATTGTACGGAGTGTTTTTTACCACGTGGGACTATTGCTTTAACACAATAGCAGGCAACTCGTGTGTACCTCTTTCAATTTATGTCATATGGGAAAGCCCAACGCAGGGGCTATTCTTTTCGATAGTAGATAACTCTTTTAAACTGGCAACCATACATTATACATGTTTATGACATTGTTATGCGTTCCCGACACACGGTGCAAAATACCATCGTGCTGCAAATGTCAAGTGTTTTGTGCCGTGGAACTAGTCTGGAAATAATGAGTCACGCAGCCCCCCCCCCCGATGGCAATTAAAAAAAAAAAAAAAAACTGCCCTCCTCTCCTTTTTTCAAAAAAGTTAGGACGAGAAACAAGTTTTTTTTTACTTGGCCTAATATGTGTGAAGATAAACGAAAAAAGGAATTACAAAACTGGGAGAAGGAAAAACCGCGTAAGTTCATTGACTCCCCGGCAAGGAAACATGCTAAGGACTTGCTTTCACCAACACGTTTGTTTGCTACGGGGCAAAGACAAACTAGATAGACTGTTTGGACACTTGTTCCCTGCCAAAAGACCAAGGAAAGACCAACAGAATGTCTCTGTGTTCTACCTCATATCCACTACATTTGTGTTGGCAAACCAGGAAACAGACCGCTTGGTTTTGCCCCCCTTGCAAAGGTTTGAACAAAAAACTACAAGAAAGCTCAACAGAATCTGTTCAACAAGAGGACTAATCATGACAAACGAAATACCATCCAAGAAACAGATACTAAACAGTGCACGAGCAAAGAAGACAGAATCGCTGCAGGACCAAATTAGACTATTAAAAAACAGAAGTAACAGAACTCAAAGCAGTTAAACACACCAAAGTAACAACATGTTCCTCGGTAAAGGATTCTAGCACCAGAGAAACCCGTAGAATCGACGACAACAGAAGTACAGAAACGCTGCTGATTGGAGACCGTTTGAATAAGAGACATTGAACCGGAAAGGTCTCCATAACACATCTGCCAAATGTTGCGAAGGCGAGCAAAAGGTACAACAAGTGATGAAGGAAGTCCAAGACATCAAGTTGACAATTGGAGCAAAATAATCCTACAAGTTGGCACGAACACGGCAACACTGCAGGAACTAGTAAAAGGACCGGTGTCTGAAAACTTTGGTCATTCTAATGACGACTAACAAGCGGCTCATAACACGCTAAAGGTGGTATCGTCGGTTTTGCCCAGAGCTGATCAAAGAGAGCATCAGAAAGCGTTGTTGAACTTTTTAACCGACAGCTCCATCCACAGCGTCCAAACAAGGGATGAGGGGCATCTTCGTGGCTAATGACGCGAACTTCAAACTGAGAAATTATAACTGGACACGAGTACCATAAATCAGGACAAACCTCCATATATCGGCACAGGTCAGCAGGAAGTGAAAAACCGCAACCACCCATGTCCCATAATCAAGAAAGAATCCGCTAAAAAGAGTGCAACGGCAGAACCGACGGCAAAATCCGAATGGAAACATACCCGCCATTTTCACAACCGCAAACTCAGCTAGGAAGTCGAATCAAGGTAGGCCTTCGCGTCGTGGTCCCTCGCCAAGATATAACAGTTCACAGCAGCAAACGGCTTTTTGAGTAACAATGCATTA
Source organism: Ophioderma brevispina (assembly GCA_023653785.1). Taxonomy (NCBI): domain Eukaryota; kingdom Metazoa; phylum Echinodermata; class Ophiuroidea; order Amphilepidida; family Ophiodermatidae; genus Ophioderma; species Ophioderma brevispina. Next base: position 3,783 of record JAMKCH010004985.1, read on the forward strand.
CTGGATGCTTCAATTGCGGAAGCCTCAGCCATATATGCCGGTCATGTCGTTATAATTCACCTTGTAGGAATGATACAAATGTGGACCAATATGGACACTTTCATACTTCTGTAACTGAGGAGGAGGCCAAGTCAACAGCGCCGAAAGGGACAAACTTAACGGCAACAAGATACTCTTTGGAACATTTTAACAAATTTTCGGTTTGAATTTAGGAACTATGTTCGATGAATAGTAACACATTTGTCTCGTTAACAAAGATATGTTTAAACTGTAACGTTTATCACAATGTTACTGTCGAAATAATCATGTTAAAAGTTGTTGTACCTCTGTAAGTTGTGACAATATTTCAATGTACATCTGCTTTGACATCAATTCAGGATATAGGTTCATTATTTATCTGAAAAGGCGTATCGGGTCGTAGACGTAGAGGGAGAAATGGTAGAAAAAATCGCAAATTTAGCATGTGCGTAACTTTGCTTTAATAACTTCGTGGTTAAAAGTAAAAAGGATGAAATTGAGAAAGCTATGTTTTGAACATAACCTTAGAATTTTGGACTTGAACTGGGATCCTTCCTTAGGAAAATGAAGTAATCTAAATCAAAGGTATAAAGGGTTGGCAAAAATCGTGTAAAGGGCCCCAAACAAGGCGGGGGTGGTTGTTGGCTTTCTAAGTTAAGAAAGGATGATTAGTATTTCAACGATAACTATGGGAATTCGAATTCAGATGATTTCGAGAGATTGTGGAATTCAAAGTGCGCCTTAATGCACGATTTTACTGGCCGTGCCTAATTTTCCCAGTCGAGGTACAAATATCGTCTATGAAGAACTTCACAACAAATTCTCTCGGAAGTTATCCAAATTAAAGGTTTAGACGAGAATGCGAATAATCATTCTTGGTGATGTAATGGTAAAATTGGCACATATAAAAACGGGGATCCAGCGATTAATACTAACGGTCAAAGGACTCCTTAATTTTACACGATGACAGACGATCTACAATCCCTAAATGCACTAAACTATGTTGGACGTTTCACGTGGTGTAGGAATATCTCAATGCAATCCTCGATTATATTCGCGTTTCAGATACAGTTCTTGATATGGTTTGTAGTATGATTGTTATGATGATAGAATTCACATCCGCGATGTGATCCCAACTTAATTTTATAAAATTAAGGTTGAACACAAGTCTTACCCCACAGACTAAAAACATCCAAACAAAGAATTGTTTATTGGATATTAAAACCTAACCATGATTATTCTTATTTCAAAAGTTGTAATTAGAAAGGCCTTCCGGGATTTCGGATTGATGATACACTGATTCCTAATCTGATTTGGTTTAACTGGAAAAGGCGCCTTTTACAAGCAGCTCATGAGTCAAATAGGAGTTAAACATTCAATGGCACAACTCCGAAACCGTGGTATGATTCAGAGATCGATCAAGCTATTCAAAAGGCGGATTGGTAAATCAACGTCATTATGTCCCCCCCCCCAATACTGAAATCGGGAAGATATCATAAGGGCATCTGATAGTCCTTTGGGATGATTACAGATCAAAACAAAGTTATGTTAAGAAATTGATCCGTGAAAAGGCGATGAAGAAAAGGGGTGATAAATGCCTTGAAAAGAAGTTCAAAGGGGGGTAAGGCTTGTAAAGCTTTCTGGTAATATTAAGAGGGCCGACACAAAAGAGACAACACTAGAATCTTGCAATCCGGATACTGCGTGTTAATAACTACCCAACAAACAAGTAATTAAGAAGTGTCTACCAATATTGGAATACATTGGTAAGATGTCGATCAACTTGAAAGGTGATGAAGTGCTGGATAATAAGCGCAGGTAACTGGACATTATAAAAAGAGGAAGTACTTCAAAGGTGCGCTAACAGAATAAACTATTTTGGATAAATTACGATGTCAAGTCTAGAAGACATAATGAGGCTATCTCACAGTCCTCAAAACAAAAAATCTCCAGGGGCTAGGACCAAATCACGAATGAACTAATTAAAAACGGTGGTAGGCAGTTCACAATTCTCTGTTCAAAATATTTAAAATCCTTCGTTGAAATTGAATCGATCCCTGAAGAATGCAAATGGGTGTTTAGAATTCCTATTCACAAAAAGGTGAAAATCTGACTTGAATAATTACAGGGTCTTACCTTAAATTCGGTGGTGCTAAGATTACATAAGGGGATTACTAAAAAGATCACAAACTTTAGACAACTAATAACCATTCTCTCCGAAATCAGGGGGTTCCGTCCAGATAGACGTTGTGAAGATCATTTTTCTCACTCAAAAGCATTTTTTTCACATCAATCAGAAAATCTGAAGGGAAATAACTATTTGGCTTCCTTGATTTTAAAAAGGCATTCGACAGCGTTTGGCGTGACAAAACTTCTCTTAACTGCGTGGGAAATGGTATAAGAGGTAACCTCCTTCCACATAATTAAAAACATTTATGCTACACCGAGTTTCAGAACCTGGTCGCTTTGTGAAATTCAAACTGATATGTCGAGATTGAAGAAGGCCCTAAACAAGGCTGTGGGGCTTTCACCCGTTTTGTTTGCTTATTTATATTACGAGCTCGCCGTATGATCAATGTCAAACAAGTTTGGGGCCCGATTGGAATAATCAATTGGTTGCCTATTCTTAGGAAGATGACGTTGGACTTATTGGTGAAACGACAGGACTAAATAATTTTGTTATCTGTTGCAGCGGACTTCTCAAATAATTTCAAACTCAATTTTAAGTATAACAAATCTAATGTTCCTTCTTGTAGGGAAAGGTTGATGAAGAATAAGCGTGGAAAACTCGGCGATCCATTTCAATTAAAGAAACTAGAAGAGTATAAGTACTTGGGTGTTCACTTGATAGAAGCATATCTGATCACGTGCATATAATGATGTATAAGAAAAAGGCAAAACAGATTAATTCAGTTACAAATCTGTTATTAAATAACAGGATGATTTTACCCGTGTTTATACGGTGATCTTCTCTCTGGAAAAGTGTTGCGCGGGGGGGGGGGGGGGGGGGTTTCCACAATTTAATTATGCATGTTCGGTTTGGGGTTGTGCAGTAATTCTGACAATGATAGAATTGAGGGCCTTCAATTACAAATGACAAGAACATTTTAAAGGCCAAAGAAAACACTGAAAAAGAAGCCCTATACGGTGATTTAGGGTGGGACTCAATTGCAACAATCAAAGCTAATCACAGGAATTAAATATTTCAATCGCCGTATGAATATGGATGACGATAGGTATCCCAAAATCTTACTCACAAGCTCTTCTCAATATTCCGATAAAAAACGAAGAAAATCACAATGAAATGGTTGGATCATGCTTCATAATAAATTGGTGTTCTGTGGTGTAGATCATGTCTCAAAATCAATCAACCATTTAACAAAAAATGGGTTACTCCTTTTCAATATACATAAAGATCTCAGAAAAATATAAGGAGTGGTGTATGGAGAGCACATTACAAGAATCCTTGAGAACTTACTGCAAGTACAAAACAACACCAATGATGGAGCAATATTCCTCGATCCCCAAATTTTGTATACCAGCTCACTCAAGTTCAAATTGCGCACAAGAACTTTACAACTTGATTACAACATTAGGTACTTGGTCCGCTGATTCTTCAGATATTTGTAAAACTCTGCTCAAAATGGTATGAGGATACCAATCATTTTATGTTCACGTGTGTGCACTTGCAAAATCAGAGAGGAGGAATTGACCAATCTTAGAAATGATCTGATGTCTCATAATTTCCCTAAATTCTGGGACTGGTTTTATTTTGGAAAATAATGAAGTGAAAATACTTCCTGATGTTAGAAAAATGTTTGTTAATGAGTCTCTTTGGTAAATTTTTGGATAGTAATGTAAAAAATATATTCTATGTGCCTGGAAACACAGGGTGTTATTTTGAGATCCGTCCAGGTATAATCTCAAATTTCCAGGCTAAAAATTAGTCACAGATTCTGCATACTTGTATCGCCGATTTATTTTGCTACATGTACTTTCATGTTCTTGTTGCAATCCGGATTCATGTGGTATACGAGGAGAGTGTTGCGTGTGAGTTGTGTTTTACGCAAATTCTCGTGCGTGATCAATATACCAATATTGTTGTTCCTAATAATATTGTCTCATAATCTGATCGCACAAAGATGTTTGGGTTTGCAGTTGTCACATTTTTTTTTTGCTTTATTGATTTTGTTATCTGTGTAAATTTGCACAATTTGTGTATTTTTATTCTTTCTATGTTGGATGCACCATCGGGTAGATGGGTTGCCACTGTTGTAAAGTGAATTCCAAATAAAATGAAATGAAACTTGAAACTGAAAACTACCCAATCAATGACAATAGAATTCGATGTCACGATACCCGGATCAGATTAAGGACCTATAATTAAAAAATGTACCTTTTCTCACGAAGCAAAGTTAAAGTCAAATGCCACTGCATTAATTCCAACACTAAACTTGACAAAAACTCTGGAGCATTCAAAAATAAGAAAAATGATATGAATAAGTATTTATTACTAACCAAAGTTATTTTACGTCACTAAGGAATATTGAAAAATCTGATACGTTACATTTATTCGTCTTGTCCCAGGAAATATGCAATTGAGTTCAATAATATTTTCTATATAAGTTATTTAGAGGTTTGGTCAGTCATAACAAACTGCAATAATTACGTGGCCTAATCCCCTCTTCACCCTACTTCGATGTTCATGACACTTATCCGTTCGGTGAGTGACACCAAACAAAGGAATCGATAGCGTGTCTCAAACATTACTACAATCTGTTCAATTGAATCTGGTATGAAGCCTTTATAAATTCGATACAAAGTTCATGTACATGGGTTTACAACATCTTACTGCTGTTGAACAAAGTTTAGCATTTCAGCTTTTAAAACGGCTTTTTAGTTTTTGGTCTCAACACATCCCCTCCACATTAATTCGTACCATCGACAATATGCGTTTACTTGACAGGAATAAAAAAATCAGACTATAGTAGTCATTTTAACTGGATTTTGTTTCATTCTTTCTTTGATGAAAAAAACTTTTCTTTTTAAATGTATTTTTAGTTTTTATAGTACAATTCCTTTACAACTGATTTGCTTCATTTCTATTCAAAAAAGTTTTAACAAAATGAGAAAAAATAAAACGCATTTCGCGGGTTTTTTTTTTTTGTGGCTACCTATAAGCTACTGGAAACAACCTTAATTATCTTGCCTTAACAATCACGTTTTTTACAAATTAAAGTAGTGCAGTAATCCAATCCAAATTAACGTACTGTCAACGTTAGGAAAAACAACTCTGATCGATGAAGGTTTTGTTTTTTTAACCGTGTATAAATAAAACTCACAACATCAACAACAACAACAGGAAGACAAGGCGTTACAAGCAATTGCCCGCATAATATAACCGCCCATCGGCTTCCACTATATACCAGTGTTTTGTTTTAGGTTGTAGCTACTTGTATTTTTTTAAAGGCTATAAATCCGTTTTCGTGAAAGGAATAAAATCAATGAACTCGCTTGTGCAACAGCGCTATTGTAAGTTAGTGCGGTATCTCGTGACACAAACATTATATAATAGAGCGGCGACTGAAAACAAACTAGTGTCTCAAAATAGATATCCGAGAGACATTAAACTTGGAGGGTTACCTATAATTATTTATATAAACAGCTTAAATGTGTTAGACACCATTTGTTTGACAAATTCTTCTACGATGTAGAAAAAGAAGATAAAGAAGAAAATACACATTTAAAAAATTCTATTACAAATGAATATGAACGCAATGATGGTAAATCAATACAGTAGAATATTCTCACAGAAACAAAACACCTTAGGTTGGCATTTTAAAAAAAATATACCTTACAAAAATATTACAGTTAATTTGAAGCGTCAGTACACAAAACATGGTAGAAAAAAAGGGAGTTTGCTTTTCACTACGAAAATACTAAGTAAAATCGTCGGTGCACAATATAAAATATATGCCAGGCCCGACGTGGTCAAATACCGACAGTGGAGTTCTTCCACGCGCTCAGCACGCAAACCCAGTTATGTTACATCTACTATTGTGGGAAGCGCCGACGGCGAGTTTTTCACGCGCGTGGCGAAGCACCGACCTCGGTGTTTTGCCACGTACTGCGTGGGAAAACACCAAACCAAGTGTTATGTTTACTCTAACTATATTGTGGGAAAGCTCCGCACGGCTGAGTTTTTTTTCACGCACGTGGCGAAGCACCGACCCCGGTGTTTTGCCACGCACTGCTGCGTGGGAAAACACCTGCGCCTTAGAGAATTGCCCCGCACTACGTGGGAAAACTCCGACCTCGGTGCTTTGCCACGCACTGAGCGGTGAACACCGGACCCTTAGAGGATTGCCACCGCTACGTGGGAAAACTCCGACATCGGTGTTTTCCCCGCAGTGCTTGGCACAACAACACCGGCGCCTTAGAAGATTGCCACGCACTACGTTGAAAAACCTCCGACCCCTCGGGTTTGTGCCAGCACTGCGTGGGAAAACCACCTGCCCCTAGAGGATTGCCCCGCATAAGGTGGTAAAACTCCGACCTCGGTGCTTTGCCACGCACTTCGTGGGAAAACACGGCCCCTTAGAGGATTGCCAAGCACTAACGTGGTAACTCCGACCTCGTTTTTTGCCACGCACTGCGCGGAAAACCCGACGAGGAGTTCTCCACTCGCGTGCATACCTCCGCGGTAGGAGTTTTCCCACGTGCCTGGAAGAACTCCGACGGTGGAGTTCTTCCACGCGCGTGCATATGTCTTTCCCACGCCTGGATATACCTGTCCCTAGTAGATATTGGAATACACAATGCTCCAGCGCATATATTTGCCAAATTGGGAGGGGGGGCCATATGCGCCTGGAGCATGTGCAATTTGCATTCAAATTTATTTTCATGCGGCTAATGCTCCGTGCACCTGGAGCATACTTTCCGGCCAAATCTCATAGAAGATGGAGAATTTGAGTTCTTTTGGTGAACACACCGGCAATTGTAAGGGATGGCGATATTTACCCGGTGGAGGATTTGAGGGAGTCCTAACAATGTTTGTGAGGGTGAGGGTGTGGTCATCAGGAGAGAGGAGGACATGAACATTTAAATGGAGAAATTTAAAAAATCATAAAATCAGGAGGTGTACTGAGCCGAAAAAGTTGAATTCCACCACCAACATAACAAATAATAAAGTATTAAATTAGCAACCTTGGAAAACATATTTGCTGCAGACGACACCCCACCCTTTTAATGGGGATTTTGGAACCGTTGTTTGGTTCTACTTGATGGAAATGACTAGTTTTATTCCAGAGCATTTTAGTGCAAAAATACTGTATTTGAGCAGTAAAATTGCAAAAATCATTTTACCCCATATATCCCAATTTTTTCATACTTCCTCAACTTAGGACGTCATAGTCATAGTGACGTCATAATGGGGATGTTGTACTTATTTTGATATCCATGGAAAGAAGAAACTCCAAGCTATCTTGTGGTACCGTATACCCAAATTCTTATAGGAATCGGATGTTCAGCAAGCAAATCACAACGGGGGTGGTATACCATCCCCCACCGCCTTCGGGAGTTTTTGTTGACTATGACTCAGTAGACTAAGTTACTTATACAGCCTCGGGGTCCAACTTGGTCAGATTTAGCAACCTCCGAACTGTTGGAAACATAGGAATTTGTCATTTGGTAATACTAAGTTGCCGTTATTAATCATTGTTATTACCACATCCGCTTCTGGTATCTATTTCAGTGATCCCTAAAACATTTTTAGGGGATTGAATCATCTTCTTTATAAATTCATTCGGAATGGGGGTAATGACAGAGCAAAGGGACATTTTATGTGAGAATTTTTTAATGGTGGGCTACGGTATTGTCCTCTTTTTGTTTTCTCAAGCTCAAAAACCTATGGTGGTTAAGCAATTGCTATGACCCTGAATATTCTCCTTTTGGAAATCTTGGAAATTTCTGTTTTGGGAAATTTCCACTCTGACTGAACAATCTTGTTTAGGTCTTATGCTCCGACTACTGTTTTGGATCAACTTCTCTAATCATTGAAAGTATTGAATTACGGTACTTATATAAAACAAATTTCAAGAGAGTTTAGGCTGGTCTGGTTTTCATCTTAAAGACCCAATTTGGTGGAATAAAAATGTTCGCTTGAAATCCAAAAAGTTCTTTTTTACCCTGTTTGGGATGAAAAAGGAATTAGTCATATTTCGGATCTTTTCCTAGGTCACAATTTTGTTAAGACTTTTGAAGATTTGGTCGTTGAATTTTGCGCACACGGCCTGAAGGATGGAAATGGAGTACAGACTTTTTCTATCGATTGATTTTAGTTTGTCTAGCGTATTAGGACCTTAGCCAATCATTTTTAGAGGGTGTGCAAAATTTGGTGCAGTGGCATTCTTTTTAAATCCAACGGCTGCTACCATGTCCAAAAAATCACTAATAAATCCCTTAATATTTGTGATAGGACAGATATTGGCGGTACTTCACTTCCGAGTGTTTTTAAGCACGAGTAAATGGCCATAATGTAATTGATCATTACAGTTGCCACAAAATCTAAAAATGGCTGCCATTGTTCTAGAGTCAACTCTGTGCTCGCAATCATTAACATTTTAAAATATACAGAATACATCCCTGAAACCCTAAAACATGTTTGGCCAGGTGTTCAATTCTGTTACATTGACATCTGCAAGTGTTATTTTAACCGAAACGCCATAGAACGCATTTCGAACACATCAAGTTGTTCTCCCAATTAGCATTGAATCGAGGCATATGATTCTATTGTCTTGTAAGTTCATGATGCTTTATAAACTTATGAGTAAATTCTTTGGATGACAAGAAACCCTTATTTGGCATATTCTCTGTAATCGACATTGTCCAAATGTTGTTTTGACCACACGCAAAAAGTTAAAAATGATGGCCAATTATGAATATATGGTCAATTTGATAGGTTTTAAAGATCTTAAAAGGCAGTTAATTGGAACCACTTTTGATTTGTAAGCATGTTAAACCACTTGAAATATCGGATTATTCGTTCTTACTGGGCATGAGAGCCCAGAAGTCAGAATTATGCCTCTATCACAAATTCTTGATGGTTCTAGTCCATTTGAATGATTTCGGGTCAAAGGGTATTTTTGGGTGGCTACGGATTGATGGTGATGGTTGTGATCCAATCACCTCAAGAACCCGTGTGGACAGTGGGTAGCCGGAGGGGGGGGGGGACGCTGCCCCCCCAGGGGAGGGAATTTCCCCCCCCACCCCTCTTTTCCCCCTGAAAAATTAGTGATTTTACATAGGCCATTTACTATACTAATAAATTTTAAACATATGCTTCCCCCCCGAAAATATATGTGCCCCCCCTCCCCCTGAAAAAAAAGCTGGCTCTGCCACTGCCAGTGTATATCCTCGTGATTTAATAAAACCTGGATATAGGGCATAAAAATTATGGCCATTGAATGAATTTGAGAGATGGCAGCCATATTGGATTTTCTAAAAAAGACACTACTCAAAATTTTACAAAAAGTCCGTACTCCATTTCACCCTGCACCCACAATTGCTCTTGCTATTAGCAGAGAAGGAAGATAACTTTTTAATGAATAGTATTTCTGTTGGATATTAGGTTTGAAGAAAACCCAAGAATATCAAGACAATGTCTTTAAATATCGGCTTCTCTTGAGGGTGTGAAAATAAAGTTCCGAAATAGGCCTATGTCTACTTCATTCGACCAGGATCCTATTGAAGTTGAAAACAAATGGATTGATTGTTTGGATGTCCAGAGGGTATTGGAATGGAATTAAATTCACAATGCTAATTTCAAATGTCATTGAAACCCAATTACGGTCTTTAAATTTTAAACTTTTCCATAGAGCAATTTGAACCAACCATGCAGTTTCTTCATAAAATTCACAGAGCTGACTCACCTAATTGTTATTATTGTGAGAAATTTACCGAAATTCCTTTTCACTTATTTTGTGAATTTGAAAGGAAAATATTCTCAATTACTTGTTTTAATTAATGTTTTTACTGACACTCCCGTTGGTGAACGGGGGAGGGGGGGGGGGAACTCCACTAATAACCTTATTAACAGGGCAATGGATTTTAATATTTTTTCATGAAAAGATGGTATCCAAAAGTTACACAAACACAAAAAATATGAGTCAAGGAAGTCTATCATTTGTCGTAAAATTGGCAAAATGTAGTTTGCGGGCCCCTAAACACAAGGTGAAGACAAACACATGAACATAATACAACCGCTCAATAATTATATGAGGACGGGACGCCCACATATTGCTTTTGTCGTTGAGTCGAGATGTCTTATATAGTGTAGCATTTTGTTTACTTATTTGCTTAGGCGAGACGACAATGTCATGACTTTTTAGGGATGATAGAAACGAGAGGTAGAAGGGAAAGGTATATGATTTGAATCAATATGCAATATATCGGAAATCTGAATAAAATGTTCCAAACATCGGAATTCTTAAGTGATTTTTGAGAGATCTTGTAGCAGAGAATACGTTTTTGAAGGAATAAAATCTGTGCGAGTTGTTTGAGCTCCCAGTGCTACCTATTTCGCGAGATGGTTTCAACCACTTCAAGTGTTTAGGTGTTCATGTTTTCGGCTTCATTACTTTGTGCAGGGGTGTAATTTTTAATTAGTGAAACGGCTGAGGCAATCTAGGCATACTTTTTAGGTTTTGACTTTGTTTGCTGTTGTAAATATAATTATATATAAACCTGTATATAATATAAGGGAATATAGAATTTTTAATGGAGAAAAAGTATGGTGTGTCTTGAAGAAGACACTGTCACTGGGGTTATCGCCGTTCCGACCCCCCAAAGCTAAATAGAAAAATCGCGCATGCGGATGGTTTCAACTTCCACGGTAGAAGAATCGAGTAATCAAAGCACATAATACATTGTGTCAAATTATCCCAAATGACTGTGGTAAAGTTGGGGAACCCCAGCCCAAAAATTGAAAGAGAGTAGTGTCGTGTCATAAGCTATGTGATGACCAAGTTTGGTTAGAATAGCCATCAAAGAAAAAAACGTCAGTCTGGCAAATCTCCAAATATGGGCAAGATATTTATCCACTGCAAGATCTAGATTCTCACCGCCATCCATCCACCCACCCGACCGTCTGTCCGTTCATCCATCTTACTAAAAAATGAGATCTGTCTGTCTGCCGGCTTAGTATTCCATTAAGCTTTGACATATGGGGCTGATATTTGGAATGAAGGGGTGAGTCTGACATTTGTTATCAGGGTTGCAGAGTCACCCAAAAGGTCGAAGGTCATCTAGAGGTCAATTTGTGTAGAAATGCCCTATCTGCGACTCTGTCCGGCTATGCTTTGACATATAGGGCTGATATTTGGCATGAAGGTAGAGGAGGACAGTCTCACCTTTTCGCCTTTGCACAGAACAAATCTGAGGTCAAAGGTCACACATGTCAAAGGTCACACATATGTCAAAGGTCACACATGGCAAAGGTCACACATATGTCAAAGGTCACACATATGTCAACGGTCACACATGTCAACGGTCACACATGTCAAAGGTCACACATGTCAAAGGTCACACATGTCAAAGGCCACACAAGGGGGCGATGCACTAGTACATAATAACAGATGGTGCCATTTCATAAGCTCAGGTTTTGCTATGCAATGTGTTCAAAATAATTAAAAAATCCAAAACAGAGCAACATTTTGCTTGTTTCTTATGTTTTGTTTACTAGCTGAAGTCTTTTTAATCTGTGAACTTAGTTTATTTGGAAAAATAACTACTTCAGTTATGTACCATCTTCAACTCCCAAGAACAAAATACAGACAACATCATTTGACAATGAACACCATTTTATTGTGCAACTGCTAATAGTCTCATACAGCAGGCAGTATTAAATGCAATCAAAAAAACTCAAAAAATGTATCAGTCAAGAATTAATTACAAACTCTTTGTCTCATCAATAATATCACATGAACAACAAAATAGCAATTTCTTTATTCTTCTTTCAAACACATTTCATAATTAGGATTTTAATTTAACAATGCCTGAGAAAAAAATAAACACAAATTCAGTTCCATTTTTATTAGTATCTGTACAAATGCATCATAATTCTTTACATTTTCAAATAAATAAAAATTCTTGCAGCTTCAGAAAGAGTGCTGTATACAATTGACGGCAGCAAAAAATCAGCAAAAAATACAAACCCTTTGGGCCCAACAATCGACTATACAAATGACTATAGTCGCTTAAATATCAAACTTTTTGATTTTTTTTCCCGAAATTGTCAATATTATACATTTTTACGACCATATTCAGAATCGGCATGAAAAATGCATTCTAATGAGTACAAACAAGCCCATACTCCATTTCTCTACCCTGTGCAGTGATCTTGTGAACTCGACGCAGCTTTTATGCACACGTCAAGATATGTCATCTTTGTGCACAAGTAAAAACGCCGTCGTTTTACGTCAGTGCACACGGTTGATTGGTGCGACCACCAAATATTGCGCTTACGTCATTGCAGAGGGAGGAAACTTAGTATGGTCTTAGGTCAGTAGTTTTTAAGATGGCTTCCCAAATGACCTGTGTTCATTTAGGAAGCCATCTTAAAACTGCTGATAATGCTACCTAGTGCTTAGCCTCTGGTATCCCTATGAACTGCAGGGTTTTTACAAAAGCCTCCAGAAATCACAATATGAAAGCAGGCAGCATTCAAAGTTTAAAAATAAAAATAAGCAAGTAGTACTTTAATGTGTTCAATTAACTTAGAGGCTCAGTTTCAATTGTTGTCAAGGTAAATAGAAATGGCCTTTAGAACTTCAATGTTCAAAATTGGAAGATGTTCGGTCCTAGAATGCAAAAAGCACTTTTTCTTAAACAATTCAAAGTTGGGTGACCCAAACAAGGTTCAAATTTTCATGTTTCCCGTCACATGGAAGCTTTTCACCGAAAACATCTCATTACAAATTTTGAGTTAAATCGGTCCAGCCATTTAAAAAGTAGAAGCAGAAATGTGTATTATATCTGCCCATAGGCCAGTGTGTGTGTTAATAAATATGGTATACCACATTTGGTGACATTTCTGTTAATAACATCAGGAGGAAACATTCCTGGGGTTTAAATTTTACCAGGGTAATGAGAAAAATATTAACTTTATTTTGACACCAAAATCACAATTATGGTGGAGTAGAGTGGGGTACAAGGTTGTCGGTCGGGTCACCCACCTTAGAGTGAGTCTCAAATATAATTGAACACACCAGAGTACTCCTTTGCCCTACATTTCATTCCAACTTGAACTACCCATCGTTCAACTAATGACACCCATTATCGATCCCACCATTCTACTGCCAATTGACCTCTTCTACAACTGTCAATAGAACATTTAAGGTCATAATACTCTTGTAAGGTATATGCTTGCAAGGGCTAAACAGGCTAACTTGCACTGCTGAGCTCTATGTAAGCTTAATAGGTACCACACCAGCATATGGATTAATTTCTTCATGAGATTAAGACAGTCAGTACTGAGAATACAGATTGGAAGAGGTCCATAAGAAAAGGGATCCTATTAAAACTTCAATTACTTTGGGAAATCACTGATCAGATAGTGATCCCCTTTTTATAGTAAAAGATCAATGCTCTTCCCACCTTTATGCCACCTCTGATATCTAAAGTTATGAATTAAAGGGGAAAAATATCATCTGTCACTTTTATTCAACGAGAAGTGTTGAATTTTAGCTACATTCAGTTTGATATAAATATCAGAGTTGCAATATTTGCAAAAGGAAGAGAGATCAGTCCTAAACATTTAGTACTTTAAGAATTACTTCAAATTTATCAACCTTGTGGTCGGGTTCCTTGGACGATGTGGATAAAAAGAATTTATGGCCAAAGTGACACCATAACTGTCGGTGTGATTGATGTCAAAATCATTCTCAGAGGAGGAGGAATTTGGTAGAAAGTCGAAACTTGATCACTCGAACCAAAGTAGTGGACATCTTTAATATTCTTGTGTCTGCAAAATCATAGTTTTCTTTACAGCAAGTAAATTCTATGGAATAAGCTGCATTATCAACAACACTTTCGAAATGGCTTCCACCATTGTATCAATTCGGACGACAGATACTACATTACATTATTTCCACACCAAGAATGTGCAAATGTTTCACCTGCAATGTGATGCAAATTTTGCCTCATGCTTGATCACAATGGACTACATCAATTTGTCATCATAACTTCGTAAGAGACTACTCTCAGGACATGCATATGCATCAAAAGCTGCATAAGTCAAAAATATCAAAATTTACAATATTTCTTTGTAATCAAAAAAAATGTTGCCATGGAGTACTGTGCTATATTTTTATACAGAGGTAAAAAAACATTAACAAGGAAGAAAAATTGACAACACATGTCAGACTATTACAGATCACAGCCCGGTTAAATGCAAGGATGACTGTTGAATTCTTAAAGTTCTGTTCATAAGAACTTCCACTTTCTTTGCAAGATCATAACCTTCATATATCTCTGCATACATTGACACCTCATTAGTAACAACATAGCAACAATATTCTTTCACTGGTTGTCATTCAAATTTTAAAAAATGACAAGATTTAAAAGTTGAAATTTAAATGGCACTTGATTGGTTGTAGAACACCAAAACATTTTACGGGTTTGTATAAGATAAAACTAGTCAAGCAAATTTGATGTCCACATCTTTTTCATTTGCAAAATTACTGATACGACAACATCATCAATGATATGTCGAATTGCACAGAACGTGTTTCTGCTTTTACCCCATTAGTGGTACTTTGTTTATAAAGTTACGGTCTTGCAAAAAGAAGGTCAAACCACTGGTTCCACCTAGCCAATAGGGCCCTTGCATGGAAGGTAAATTATATTGAATGGACTTTTGTTTGCCCTCCAGATCATCCAAGGATGCGAAAAATACAATACATGCACCTGGTTCACCTGAACATTTCAGCTATTTCTACAGGTGATTCCTTTGTATTCTCTGCATGCTTTGGTTGTTCTGGAGGCAGGTCTGGCCAAGATAACCTATTGACCTGCCGTGCAAGCGCCCTATACCAGATAATTGGAGTTATGTTCTGAAGCTACTCTTAAAGGCTGACTCAGGGATTTCCCAAGGATGGTGCCCTCAATTTTCCAAGAAAACACATTTTTTTGAATGTCAAATCGATGTACTTCATTTTAAAAAAATCAAAACTTTGTAATAAAATTCCAGATCCAGAATTGTTATTATACACAGCATCCTATGATACTGTTATACAACATACAAATGTTTACTACATCAAAATGAAAAATCTGTTTTATCTCAAACTTTGGGATTGCGCCTTTTAGGCGACTGTCTTTAGTCCTAGTTGACTATTTAAATACACACAAAAATTATTATTGAAATCTCTGAGTCAGCCTTTAATGCCTGTATTCTTTCATGGGCTTGGGTAGGTTTATATTTTCATAATCAGTTACTTGAAGGGTTTACAAAAAAACCTTATTTTTATGCTTTACCTTGCTTATTTCACTTCACCCAGTTTACTCCCAAATCAGTGCAAATCTACTATAGACAACTTCAGATCAGAAGCTGTTTGTCAACTCATTACATCTCAGCAACACATTCGGCTCCAAGCATTACAAAGATACCACATTTAACATGGATGCCACCTGGTTTATGACCATGTTTACCAGCAGCCCCTAGATCACAGACTCCAAAGGGTGTTTTGAACCAACCCCACGATGCATTGCAAAGTGCCTATACAGAGTGGTCCAAAAAAAAAAGTTTACACTTTTTCGTCTGCAAATTTCTCAAAGGGGCTTTAGAACATATCAAAATAGTGTGAAGGTATTTTATAACTACAACATTCTTGTTGGAACTGGTGAAACCGGCTTTGAAAACAAAGTGGAAATGGCCAAAATGGCCGCCTCGAGAGAAAAAGGTCATAAAACCACTTTGCACGCGTATAAAGTGTATGGCACTCTGTTGGCAGTCATGAATTTATATATTTTTTCAAGATTAGATTGATACACACCATGGAACAGCACCCCGGTAGGGACATTGGTATTTAATCAAAACCACAAGATAGATTAAGACACCCCAAATTATTTAGTTTCTCGATCAAATTAAAAATAACCGGATGCGGCCTATTTCTTCTTTATCTGATTGTACCAAAGCATACAAACCATTGCAAACGTCGAACAAGTCAAGCAGAGTCTCGATACAGTCATGGCAAAGAAAAAAGCATTGGTATCTTTCAATTAAAAGCTTCCCCCAAATGAAATCAAGTTAATTATTATGTAAAAGGCATTTCAATTACAGTTTCACAGTTGAGGTATTCTCTTGTCATTCATGTTCCAAATGGTTAACACTTCGCACAAACCGAAAGGTGGTCAGTATTTTGTTACGTGAGTAGGCCTCCATTTCACCCATGGTATTGATTTCTGTAACCAATAATGTTTTCCCTAGACTTACGTGTGTGCACAGTGGGTTTTGAGAAGCCATTTTTCGCTACTGGCCGCCATTTTTGTTATTTGAGCTTTGACTTTGAAGAACGCGTTTTCCATCAACCAGGTTATAACAAGATATTGTAGTTAATCTAAATATCTCAAAAATTGTGATATGTCCACCCACTTTTGATATATTTGTAGATCATCAAAAGTGTAAACCTTTTTTTTTGGACACCAAACTGTACTGTAGTACTACACTAATGTCAGTACTTAGGGCAAAAAGTGATTCAAGAAGTTTAAGAACACAAAACATTTCAGGAGCATGGTAAAAAAATAATCCTTATAATGTAACACTATGCTTTGTGGCTAAAATGAGTGTACAAGTCATAGGTTCATGTTTTAATTTATTGTGGGATCACATACCTGATTGAATTGAAATTTTCCCAAAACTGGTGCATTGTGGTAAATGGACACAATACACCCTCTGATCCAGACCCTATCACAACTGGATGCCACTAGTTTGTGACCACCATGTTCCCACAGCCCCTGGTTTCGAATCCTATCATACAGCTATTATAGTAGCTATTATAAACAAACGCCCATTAGCATATTGGAGAAAACCACCAGTATCACTGTTTTTCAATGCATATTGCTTTAAAACAATACAAGCTTTTAGAGTCATATTAGCCAAATCACATTAGAAATTTCAAATACGACTCTTTCGGGCACAAAGCTGTACGAGGACCATTGTGTGACAGCAGATCATCTTGACCGATTTTGAAACACCACACTTTGCATTTACCTTTTGTTAAAGTTTAAAATTTTTTAATATGTTGTTTTGTTATTTTGTTGTAAATACCAAAAGTTACAATAACCAGAAACTACTCTTGAAATGGTACAGGTAAGTATTCTTCATATGAAATTCTATAGCCTGAATTCCTCAGGCCATCATTTGAAAGCAGTCTCTTTTCTATACCACCAACCCAAACAGCGCAGAGAGTACCCAGTTTAAGGACGAAGTTACTAATCTCTTACAGGCTGTTTTTCAATGTCTTTGTCACCATTTGAACCAGATATTAGTACCCTTGTCCTACATTGTTACTTGTATAAATTACCGGCCTCCAATGTAATTTTAATTAAAGTTACTTTTTTTAATTAATTTTTTAGGTTTTTTCTTTTTTTAAATTTGTATATTTGAATTCCCAACCATGAATATGCGCTGTAAATTTTTGCAGTTAAGCCAACTAAACATGCATGTATTCCCACTTATTCTTTGATACACAAAATTGCAATCGACAATGCTTTATTAAAACATTTCAACTGAGATTTTTTTATTTTGATATTAAAATTAAACCGTAATTCAATTCCCTACTACAATGGCCTATGACCATTATTTCTTCTCTCTATTTCTTGCAAAGAAGGAAGGTTGCAATGATTTGTAACATTTAGGCCTATAGATTTGTTATCTACACTTTTCTTAATTCCAACACTAACTCTTCTTTCCAGCTCAGTGGGTAGAGGTATGTGTTTTGACAATCGGAGATCCGGGGTTTCATTTCCCAGTCCAGGAAATATTTGTCCTTCTCTCTATGTAAAGTATAATTTGTAGCCAAGTAGAGCAAGCTGGTCATAGGGATTCGTTTGGCCACAAGATTCTCACGGCATTTGCACAACTACTTTCATAACATTTTGCATATAATAATGCCAATCCAATATGATCTTGGCAAAGTTGTAATTGTGATATTTTAAAAATAAAACACACACACACCCACATACACCCCATAACTCCCACAATGTTGTGAAGCTGCCTAGTTTTCAACATGACGGTTTTGGATTTTCAGGGCCGACCGGTAACAGTGTACAATATACATACATCCGGAGGTGTATTGCGTGCTATAAATATTTTCAAAATGGTGCATGGTGTTTTTTAATATTTCTTATCTTTAGCTTCTATACATCACATGACAATAATACAGTATTTACCTTGCGTGAGTTATTGGAGCACCATGGTGGATCTTTGAGTTTGCATAAGGCAGACGTTTCAGCTGGTTCTCAGGCTGCCAAATTTTGAAGTCAAGGCATTTTGAAGTAACTGGCTAATGAACCAAGGCTTAATTCCTCAAGGCCCAAGTGTCCAGAGATACCTAGAGGTAAGTGGAAGATTTTCAAAATGGGACAAAATGGAGTTACGTCTTTTCGTCACTGACCCCTCAATTTATCAAACCGCTTCAACAGTTCATCTACTCAAAATGGCAAGATGGCAAACCCAAGCATCCAACGTGATTCTGTTAATTAGTTGCTACAACGGTAGTTACGTTTAATACAATAAGGCTTTCCCTGATTTCAATGAATCACGTGGGAGAAGTTTCAGCTTGTGATAGACACAGACAAAGTTACATGTACACATCTATTCCTTGGCTTGCATACACTATCGCACACAATCATTCCTTCTTGCTTGAGTAGCCGAAGAGTCTGTTAAAATGTCAGAATTTTGAGTTTGGGTGCTATATTTCAAGGAGCAATCATTACTGAAATATAAATACTGTCAATGTTTTGGGATCAGTTTTTATCTACTGCTTATTCACTTGAGGGTCATTGGAAGAAAATCTTGGCACATGGCATGCTGGGAGTATCTATTGAAATACCTTGTTTCTCCTTTTCAATTCAACATTGAAACAATTTGAAAGTTTGTGAATATATATTTGGATAAGGGTACAGCTTGGAAAATATTAAGTATGGTATTTCAATGAAATGTGTGATTACCCTAATAGAAGTCTGATGTGTCAATCACTTTTATAATCCAGATAAAAAACATGTACAAATCTAGGGATGCATCAGTGTTTCTATTTTGTAAATTTTGATAAATTTGCTCAAGATTTTTCTAATCATGTTTTCTTTAAATACCAAAGCAGTAGATTCTTGCAGATATACATATTAAGTTTTTGTCTTTGGCTCAGTTATTTTATATATTTTTTTAGCATTTTTATATCTTTGAATTTAACTTCATATATACCTCTTTCTATATATTTTTATACTGGAAACACACTATATGGTTTATTTGAGGGGTTGGTCTTTAAAACTCTTAGGCCATCATCTTATTGAATTGCCTTCACCATTAGTAGAAAGTACATCAACAAAAAGATTCCCAAGATGTAAATATTGAACACACTCTTGTATTACTGACCCTTTTCCCTCTAAATTCACATCTTTTTTTTTTTTTTTGCATTTTTTTAAAATCTGCAAATCTGGTATGATGTTCTCATTCGCGCATATAAAATACATAATTAAACACCACTTGTACAAAATGTGCTTAAATCTGAAATACCATTCACATTACTGTCTCTTTGTGATTGGTCAGTTTAAATTATTTTCACACCCTTGATGTCTCTAATCACTAAACGATGGAATACATGTTTGTTATTGGTTAGGATAGTTTTTGTGATGGATGATAAAGATTTTATATGTGAGATGATGAAGATATTATATGTGATTTAATGAAGCTAAATGAGTCACTAATATTGGTTATGAGATATGGCCAATTACAGCATTCAATTTCCTTTGCATTTTTCGTTGTTCTGAGCAACACTAAAATGACCATATCTCGGGAACAGCAAGAACGACTCTGATTAGGTTTCGGCAAAATGAAGTTCCGAAAATGGCACGTGAAATACCATTGAAAAACTGGATGACCTTGATTTGTCAACAAATGACTCATTTTACTAGATTCACTGAATCGCAAACGGTGAGCACCTCCTTTGGGAGCTATCCTATATGAACACTTTTGTTATTGGTGCACTGAACTAACACACCACTAAAGAGTGCCTAGTAATTCCCTCAATTTCCTGTAGTTCCTTGCACACTGACAATTCAGGTGTACAGAACTCTATAGGGTATTCATGTGACATAGGACATATCTTTCACTGGTAAATTCTACACACATCCTCAACGAGGTTCCACCTTGTCATGAATGAACTATAGCTGCTAAAGTGCATTTACCATAAGATCACTGACCTTGCCTTGGATATCAAAATCAGAGTCATCTTCAAATGTCGTTCCTGCTTATGATGAACAGACTATAAAGGATGTTCCACTCGAGCTTTGTGCAACGTTTTTTTTTTTTTGTTGTCAACTTGGCTTTCTGTATGTTAATTCAAGTACTTTGCAAAGTCAAATACATCTAGGGCTAAATGGCCTTTAAGCATTATAATGCCCACATAATCATTCTATTTTCATTTCTAAAGATACGAAACACAAGGCTGTTAAGTTTTGCCTGCATACTTTTTCCCTATTTCAGTTCTACTTCATGTATGAAATATATACCAATAATTATCACTCTCAATGACACTTTTCTTGGTGGGGGGGGTGGGAAGGGAACATCCAGACTCATAGTAACCATACCGTGTAACAACCTGCTATTGTTTGCTTGAAGATGACCCCCATCAGTTGGTAAGGTTTATCACTCACCTGAATATACCAATCATATTTGGGGGGAATGTGGAGGAAGGCAAGAGGGAGATCCTACTCTCTGACAGAACAAATAAAATGCTAATATGAAGCACATGCTTCTATCAGATCACTGTACAGTGTTCTAGGAGAGGCAAATTGGCAGTTTGTACCACTGATCTCACCAAGCACCTTAACAGAGCCCTCGGCCCCCCCCCCCAAATTTTAATTCACATGAAAGAAAGATATTGTTCCACTGAACACCGATATTTACTGGACAACTTTTTGTTACCCTAGAATTCTAATATTTTTAATCTCCTGGCTTGAAAGTCAGAAGAGGATTTTGCATAGCGCGTATCCGTAATGTTCCTGTTTTGGTTAGGTTTCCCTTTTCAGGTCTTCTAAAAGTCCGATTGAAACCAGACTTGGGATTAAGGTTGCACTAGGGTTCCTTCACATATGGATTTTGTCAAAGGTCATGGCCCAAGGTTAAAGGTCTCTGAGCTCATGTTTGCATACTGCCATCTTGCCGAGGGGATCACGCCAGTAATACTTCGTATTTTTTTCAAAGAGAAATTGCATAATTACACTATACCCTGTGCACCTACTCTGAATAAGAGGCGAAGGTATTATGTAATTTATGCCAGAATCTTCACCATTCTGTCAAAAAACCCAATTTGTAAGATTTGGCTAAATTTATCTCACGCATTAGATTATAATTCCTTGGTGAGTACTTTAACACGTATACACCCACACCCATACCCACCCACCAACATTATGAATGACTAGGTCACTGAGATGGTGTGTAAAAACGGAACAGGGATTCACATGTTTAGCCTTTTTCATAACTGGACCCCAACACATATAGGCACAGGAAGATATCACTCTTTTTTGTAGTTCACAATCAGCAGCAATCTCGTCCGAGGCACAGCAGAAGTAGCGCCCTCAGTAACTTCTGTTTCTTCGTCTCAGTTTCTGTCCAGTGTACCAAACACTGAAAACGGAATGATAATCAGGTTGTGCTTCAACATTTTCACCATAATATAATAGATATACTTATCGCTTTAAATGAAACCATTAATGGGAGGAAAAAAGCTTCAAAGATAATTCAATCGGGCCGTAAGGCAGGACTAAGGTGGGGAGTGCGAGACTTTGAAAGGGACCTTTTTCAGTAAAAGTGAACCTAATCCCTTAAAATGGTCCTTTTTGGATTTTGTGAACATCTCATCACAAAAAAAGTGGATTTCTGTCAAATTTCTCTAAATTTGGACTTTTTATTTACAAAAGTAGCAAAAAGTGGACCATTTGCCTTCCTTTGTTGATTTATCCTTAAAATACTTTAATACCTATATAACCATTTACACCTAACACAACTGTTTAATACTTAACCCTTGTCTCTAATGTTTTTGCAGAGATCGAAAAAGCAGGAATATGATCAATCCTCACTCTGTGAATTTTGATTGATGTTGATTGATTGATTGATTGATGATCGATCGATTTGAAGGTTAGGGTAAGGTAAAAAATAATCAGTGTAATGTTGTATCATGCCAAAATATCTGGGAATTCTATGTTTTCAGCACTGTCCTTTACCTTCACAAATATAACAATAAGGTCTCTCATCGTGCCTGTCGCCATGGTACTGACTTGCAGGCGGACTATCTGAGCTGGACTGTAGGGGGCAGTCTTCGGTGTCGTGGAGGTCAAACACATCACAGATGTCACAAAATAGCCTTGGTGGAGGACCCATATTACTTGCATCAAGTCTGCAAATGAACAAGTAAAGTTTATTATAAGTCTCATCCCATCATTTCAACACACCACATTAGGCTTATAATCTGGCATATTTCTAACATCATCAAGTTTTCTCAACATTTTGGTCCCTGCTCTGCTGCACATTGGAGGGATGTAAAACTGGATACCAACCTTCAATTGGCAAATTTTAGTTGGAAACAATCCTTAATTGCTTCTTAAATTCTGCTAAATGCAAATCTTTTATAAACTAAACTTGTATCTATCAAGCCTCTGGTCCAGAGGGTGTATTGAGTCCATCCCACAATGCACCAGTTTTGGTAAATTTCACCTCAATAAGGTAATGCAATGCCACAAAAATCCAAATATTAAAAAAATCAAAAAACTAAAAAATTAAAAAAAAAAAAAAAAAAAAAAATCAGAAATTTTTTGCTCATGATCATTAAATGGTTTGTGGTCCTTTAACTTCTGAACACTTTTTAATCTTAAGTACTGAACATAGTTTTAGTACGGTACGTATAGGCACATGCATTTGCATTATGGGGGATTGGTTCAAAAACACTCTCTGCGCCAACCCTTTATGATTGCAAACTTATGGTAAAATTAACAATACAGACACTAACACTTACTCTCTTAGTTCAAATCCCGATTCACCCTGATGGCTGTCTCCATTTCATTTCCACCCAGGGCTACATTAATTTTCTAGATCGAGATTTCTTAGCTCATGTTTTTTCTTTGAAGATCAACGATGACAGAATTCAAGACATGTTACCTGAGAATTCACATTGAGAAAATTTATGGGAATGGTGAAAAACCTTTCAGGACAAGGGTAACTGTACTCCCCATTGGAAGTTCATTAAAAGGATGTTCATACTTTACCACTTCTCATAATTGAAATGCCTATCTATGATCTGTTTTCAGTTACATAACCGTTTTACCCGAGGAGGTATAGGGTTATTCCCATAATGCCTTCTTCCAAGACAATTTTTGCACAGGTGACACATGAGTTTATAGGTGACAACAGAAGTCTGAAATTGCAAGGAAGAATGGGATGAGTTCTGTTCATTTGGCCATTTTGTCACTATAAACTCATTTGTAAAAAAACAGGCAAAATTGTTTTGGAAGAAATGAATTGTGGGAGAAACACTCTATCCGCTTACCTTTTTACCATGGTCTCTAATTACAATTAATCCCGAATGTAATTTGTAATTCTTGACTTGTCTAACATAACTCTTAATCCTATATGACCATTTGTTAACCACCTAAGCAACCCGGGAAAGCTTAACATAACCCTCTCACTCTAACCCATAACCCTTATCTCAATCCTTAAGCCCAAAGTAACAACTCAATCCATAAGTCAGTCTTAATCCCTGATGTAATCCTCAATCCTAAACGGGTTAGCCCTACCAACGTCCGAATGACGTAAGGTCCGAAAAGAGTATCATTGGATTATCACTTACCGATTATTGTTAGGTGCTTGTAAAACATACGTGCAAATAATAAGTATTTTTAATATTTAGAACAATAGATGACGCTGTTAGATACACTAAATAAATTGACAAATTCAATAACATTTGAGAAAGTTATGTTTCAGGTAAACAGGGAAACCCAAACAGACCAAAAAAATGGAAAGTTTGAAGTTTAAAAGGCCATTAGAAAGTTCAAATATTATTTTTGTAAAGGCCAAAACCAAAATAACACAAGCATTGGTTTGCGAAAAAAGTTTGGATGTTTAATTTTTAACCAATCTTGCAATTGTTTTAAAATTTAAAAAAAAAGCTGCAGGTCAGAATATAGCATGCTCTGGACAATACTTAACACACAATCGATTAGTATATCCTTTGGTATTTGTTGTCAAATTGGTAAGTAGCAGGAGTACGCCTTCGGACGTAAACAAAGGCGGACTTCAGGTAGTTAGTAATGACGTCACGAAACATAAGGTCAATGTCTAACAGAAAATCTCAATTCGAAACATAAGCCTTATAAGCCCTCACATAACCTAATCCCCTAAGGGTAATCTTAATTCGAACTTACGTAAACCCTCATGGAACCTTTAATACTCAATGAACTCTTAAATCTTAATGTAACCCTTAAGCCCTAATGTAATCGTAGCACTAATTTAGTATGCTCATTTTTGCCTTCCTCTACATCTCAGAACATACATGTCCTCTGCCATCTCATTTCTCCTGCATCTTGGACAAAAACTGAGTTTACTGAAAAAATAAAACGCAGATCCAAACATGGTCCGAACAAGCCAATTTACCAACTTAACGTATTAAAACTATATGCCGTATGTACAAACTCCTTATGCTATTATCCAAAGTTGACTTGGAAATTTATCCAAGACAAGACCCGAACTTGGTAAAACATAGCAAATCAAGCTAACAGGTGTGCACTTACTACAACTGCTAAGAGATTGATTGGTTATGTCCCAAATTATCTTGGTTGCAAACTACCAGATAGAAAAAAATTTTGCTACTTTTTGGTGATTTCCTACTTTAATAAAGAGTTATTAATATAGTGGATCTTCCTGCAAAATCTCTTGCGAAGGCACCAATTTCAACGGAATATGAGAAATGGGAGAAGTGAAATTGTACCACTGATATTTAAAATCACTGTTTCAGGTGTTATGAGTGAATTTTGGTGTGAGATGGTATTTACTTTTGTATCCAAAGTCCATAATTAAATGATATATTAGGAAGAAATGTGACTCTGAAAATAAGCTCTTTAACAATCCATAAAGAATAACAGGTGTAGATGGAACATAACAACAAAATGGGGGTGTTTTTAGAGGCTTGCTCCTTTGCTAAGTCCCCCATGGCTACCCATTCTTATAATAAATAATAACAACCAGTGTTATATAGTGCTTAATCCAAGTAAACAGGGCTCAGAAATCGTCAAACCCTATCAGCAGTTAGATGAATATTCTCCTATAGCAGCTCCCCAGATTGCACTTGGGTTGATGAGGAAATTGAGATTAAGTAACTTGCCCAGGGCCAAAAAAAAACATGTTGACCACAGTGGGGCTGTGGGGATCGAACTCACAATTTTAACGGTCTAATGATCACGAGTCCTGCACTTTCCAATAGGACTCCAACTAACTAACTCTAACATTTCTACACCCACAGAAAATTCTAGAAACAGATATAAGTGTCAGTTTATTTTTTTACATGAAAAATCATCTCTTGGCTTGCGATTGCTTTTGAGGACAGATTCACACTACATACCAGGGGTTTCTCAATAGGTGGCTGCAGGCCAAATTTTTTTTTTTTTCCAGCCCGCCTATGCAACCATTGATTTTGGTATCGACTTGCTCTTAAACTATAACGGGAAAGTACAGAAATTCAAGGTTATTTGGCGACCTCCGAGGTAACTTTCAAATATGTTCGGAATTCTCTGACCCTTCAGCTTAATTATTAAGTTAGAAAACCCTGCTAGATATACTTGGGAATTTTGTTAACACTACAGTATGTAGTACGGAAAATTGACTAGTTGAAAACTATGCAGATACCTTCCATGTCATCGTCATCGCTCCTCCATCTATTATTATGACTAATTCTCAAGGGTCCCTTTGTGTAGAATAGCACATCTTTGTAACTCTTCGATCTGTTGCCTCAACATCTGGTTCTCACTCTCATATCTATCTGAGGTGGATTTCTGTTGACTACCGGTTAAGAGCTATTCACCCTTTTAGGTTGCAATCTACAAAATAAAAAGAATGATTGTGATTTCAATCAAGATGTGTAATGCAAGTTTTGGCTAGAATTCAAGTTGCCCTGTGCCTTGTTAATGTGTATAAGCGATCTTTATAGGTGTTAAAATTTTGTGATCATCCTTTTCTATGATAAACTTGAAACTACACAGATCTGAACTCATTTATTCGGAAACATTATGAGGTATAAAATGTGCAAAACCATCCAACACTTAAAATGAAAACCAATCCCAAATGTGTGCATACTTTCTCTAAACATGCCACTTAGTTCATTAATACTTTGTGCATGCATTGCAGGATCATTGCACTTGTTGTCAAACAGTAAAATGTTGTGCTCATATTAAAATTTTATAAAAACTTTTCAACAAGTTGATATCAAACAAATAACCAATATCAAATGGGCATGTCTCAGATCATCCCTGAGGGTGTATAAAGGTCATGTGATCTTACAAAAAGTCCTACTCCTTAACACATAAAAACCCTTACACTCATTTAGCTCACAAAGCACTAGTACTTAAGTAATTTTTAGTATGATCATGAAAATGTTTTGTGGTCCTTTTTAACTTCTTGACCACTTTTTATCCCTAAGTACTGAAATGACATTATGGGTTGGTTCAAAACACCCTCTGGATCCATCCAGTGCCTACAAGCTATTTAAAGTCAAAGTACTAACACACCCAAATCATTACTACTACAAGTTTTTCAAACAACTATACATAAAATAACATACCTCATTTTTGCAATGTTCTATGCCTTCTCCTTTTGTTCCACCTTGTGAAAGGGGTAGGTCTATAGGGTATTCCTAAGTGCGTCCCTTCACTTCAAAATCACTTTTCAGTTTCTAGTCTGCACTGAAAAAATCAATCCATCAAATTGAAATGAAGTAAATACTGGAAGGCAACCCAACACTTTAGAGGTAGGAATTCAGTTCAAACATTAGTGGTCGAATTCTTTGGGAGGAAATGATCTCGGGTTTCACAGTTGCATTTTTCTTGCAGATCACGAGGTTTATAGTTTCACTCTTCATCATTGTTTTCACCTGAAATTTCATTTTAGCCTTTGAGTTACATCAGGCATCATCAGACAATGTAACTCCCTGGGTGACCTCATTAACACAAATTGCGGGGCCAAAATTTAAGATTATACGTTATGCAGTTTGTATCAAAAATTTAACATGCCAAAAAAGCAGAGGTGGTGCTTCTCTTCTCAATTTCATACAATCCTGATATATTTTAAACACAACATGAGTAAACATCAGACATTTGGATTCACCTCCAAACTTCTTATTATAATTTAAAATTTACATTTTTTGACAAAATCAGAATAGGTTTCCTTATATAGAAAGATTGAGGCAGAATCACCAAATCGGTTAAAAAAAAAAATGTTTGAAGTGTTGAAAAACTTCCCTCACATTATTTATTTATTCAAAATCAATCATTTTCCAAAAACGAGGAGGAGCTCAATGATGAAGAAGGACCCACGTGTATATGGGGAACTGGAATGATCCTTGGAGAGCAATGCATGAGACACCTAAGACAAGTTATTTTGGCAGACAGTTTTTGAACAAATAAGATTCAAGATGGGGACAAAAATAGCTTTGGACAAAATAGAAAAGGTGTTTAGCAAAAGTATTGAGGTCACATTGAACCGAGGGTGCTTTCAAATGGTGCAAAAAAACTACATTACTGTCAATAATGTTTTGAAAATTACATAATGCCTCTTAATCCAATTATAATCTTAACCATTTTCAGAACATCATATAAGCCCCTTAATGGGAATGCCCTTCAACTGGTAAATTGAGGAATGGGCGGTTATTTGGTAAATGGAGAGGAAGGAATAGGCCTTTAATAATTTAGTAAAATGAGGAATGTCCCTTTCATTGGAAATGAAGGAATGGCACTTTAATTTAATTAAAATTGCATGCCCTTTCCAAGTAAATGATGGAATCGCCCCTTGGGCAAATGGAGGAAGCCCTTAATTGGTAACTGAGAGATGGCCTGAATGGCCCTTGAATTGGTAAATGGAGGAATTATTGGTAATTGATTAATGGAATTGCCCTTTTAAAAAAATGGTAAATAATGGAGGAATGGCCCTTTTAATAGATGACAAGCGGTCACCCCCCCGGCTTTCCGCGACCCCCAAGCACTCTAAAACATAACTCATCAATGAACTTGAATCTCTATCCATACCCCACCAACAGAAAACTCTAAAAACACTGATCATTTGGTAACTCCCATCCATAAACCCCCAAAAACAAAAACAAAAAACTCTCTAAAACAAACTCCCATCATGAATGCCACAAACTCACCAAAAAAAACCCTAAAAAATTCGGAACATGTTGATGAACACAATCCATAACTCACCCAAATGACGTTTAACATTAAACATAACTCATCAATTAACTCCATACCTCACTAACAAATAACTCTCCTAGTTTACCCACGCTTTAAAAGGGTTGGTTATAAACATTCTGAAAATTGTTAAAATTGTGGGATACTGAATTTCATTGGGATAATAAGGGTACTTTTGTAACAAGGGTGGGGTTCCAGAAATAAAAAAGGATGGTTTTGAATGGTTAATAAAATACCACGCCTCTCTGTGGAATTTATTTTGCCCATGATGTATTCAATAGGGGAAAAAAATCAAACATCCTTTGCCATGATTAATTTTCAAAATGTTGGTTGCAACTGTTTTGTGTAGACACGTCAAGACATGCTAATGACTTCCAAAAGACCAACATATGACTAAAAATGATGGATCTGGTCCAGAACCTACTGCACAAAACACCAAGTGTCACAGCCTAAAGTAAAAGGGTGGGTTATTGAGTTCAGTATAAAGGGTGTTTTCATAAAAAGGGTGTTTTGGAAAAGAAATCAAAAGGGTGGGTTTTACACACACCACTGCCACATGTTAAAATTCATTGATGGGCTCCATTGATAACTCACCAAACATATCAAAAAACTCTAAAACCTAACTCAGCGATGAACTCTACTACTCATACCTCCCAAAAATAACTCCATTCCAACTCCCCCAAAATAACTCGAACGAACATACACTCATCATGAACTCATCCATAACTTGCCAAAACAGCAAAAACAACCACCCGACACAACTCATCAAATGACTCCATAACTTTTTGAAAATTGCATACTGCCCCTTTAAAATTCATTTGAGGGTGTTTTTTTCCTCAATGATGCAAAAGATACATTCCCATAAAAAAAAAATCAACATTTTTTTTCAAAAATATTACTTTCATCACCAACAAATAACTCTAAAAGCAACTCATTGATGAACTTCATCCATATCACACCCAACATAACAAAAACCTCTAAACATACTCATCGAACTCCATTAATTAGCCTGCATAATGCCCCTATTAATTTGTAAGCTTACCCTTGAGGGCGCTCTTCCTCAAATGATGCGAAAATCCATTCCCATTAAAAAATCTA